>JACXGJ010002568.1:0-64050 GCA_016801105.1 Esox niger | reverse complement strand
TTATTTTTGGATTGTGGAATTGACCTGGAACAACTGTTCCATTGGAAAGAGGGATTGGTGGTATTGAAAAGATGAAAAGATATATGTCTGAGAATCCCCTCAAAAAAGGTAAACATTTAAATGGCCCTGGTAAGAGTAATAACAGCATGTTTTGGGCATACTCCTTGCATGTTTGTGTTCCAGAAATATTTTGACAATTTGTGATTGTGATTTGTAACTGGTTGTTGAGAGTGGATCAGGTAAAGGCAGGAAACCCCTTGTACCTGGGAACTGGGCTGTGTAACTACTCATGCATCCACCATAGGGAGCACAGCAGCATGGAGCCCAGATCCATGTGTAGGAGTGTAGGAGAGGCTGGACCGTTCCCATCCAGTGTTCAATGGCGCTGGTAACAGAGGGTGCAGGCGGTGCCATGCTACTATGCTGGCACCGAACATCTGGCACAACTTCCTCGCAGGCTCAGTGGTATCACACACTATCGCAGCTGCCCTGTGACTTCAACTTGTGAACCCTAGTGAAGGTGAAGGACAAAAGCCCCAGGGATCAAACAAGAGTTTTGATTTTGGAAGTGACATGGGAAATTGGAGCCAGGGTCATGATGAAACAGGACATCCCCATGAGGAAAGGGGTGACAGGAGTTGACGCATGGTGGCATTCAGTGTCTGGATGGAAGGACAGGGTCAACATTTCTAGAGACCCATTTTGGCAGGAATGTATATTAACATCATTCTTTACATCATTTTAAACCAGTAATAATCTCCTGGCATTTCACTTGAAACACAGTCAGCCTGTGTGATAATGACAAGTGTCTCACTATTTTAGGTCATTAATCCTTGATATAAAGGATTTGCTGTCAAAGATACATTTTATGCCTTGACAGTATGGGCCTAGTAGTATAGACATGACTTGAAGGCCTTCTATATGATTAACTGAATGAAGACATAGAGTCAGGACAGATTACTAATTAAAGGATAAACATGAATAAGTGAGTGGAGGAACATAACAGATGTGGATGCTTCCTTACAAGTGTATTGCATGATACAATTAAGCAATGAACATCCTATCATGCTCTGTGGCATGTATAGAAATACTGAGCAGGCCCAGTTGACCTGGATGTTGGATCAAGAGGGCACGAGAGGGAAGGATCAAAGTAACTTTCAAATAGGGTTCATTATTGGGTCTTTTCCATTATGAAAAAACACCCCCATCCACAGGGCATAAGAGGTAAGTGCATGTTTGATGTGAATGAAAATTATGTAAAACACATTTTCAGCATTTATAGAAGATTTTTTGAGTGGCATTTCCATCCCTCTAGTAGAGTTCCAGAGACTCGTAGATTACAAGCTAACGAGCAAATAATCTGTTTTGGTGGCTCATGATAGCAACACCAACACCTTACTGAGACACTTTATGTTGGGTTTTTCTTTGTAACCCACATGTAACTGCATATCTAGATACAGGATAAGCCTACTGCAAGCATGTGAACATTTCACATTCCAATAGAAAAAAAATTTGTGATTGTGGGAACAATTAAATATACACTTTTTGGTTTGGATTACACCTATATGTTTTACTACTGTATTTGTGTTGTAATGGTTTTAACCCATGAGACACTACTGTTTGTTTACTTAAAAGATCCGGTGTATGTCTGGCTCAGTAAGTAGACCATAGCACTTGCAACAGCAGAGTTGTCAGTTTGTTTCCCATGGGTGACAAATATGGAACAATAATGAAAATTATATGCACTCCTACTCTGGATAACTTGAAATGGATGCAAGGAATTCATTGTGTTTCTAAATAAATAACTGTCCCATGACAATGTTTCCTCAGAACAAGAGTTAAGCCCACAGTGCCAAGAATTTGGAAATAATTCCCTTGGATGACAAAGTAGAGAATAGGTCAGGTCTTTTGCGTCACACGCACATAGTTTCAGAAGGTTATCTTTATACTAGGTACAATGATGGTATAAAAACCTGTGCTGTTTGTCTGAACGTACCCTGGTTTTCAGATTTGTAGCAACACTTGTCATCATTGGTCAACTGAATGAAGTGAACCTGAAACAGGCGGGTTAAAAGGCGGATACCATTTCAACGTCAAAGCATCGACCAATGGGACTGAGCCGGTAGTTCGACGAGCATGTATAGCCGCAAATGGCGGATATCATGGAGGAAATTTGACATAATTTGGGCGGTGGTTAAAATGTTGGTTATCCTCGTCGTGTTTGGTATATTCAATATGGAGTAGCCTATATTCTAGTGTGGTTCTTGAAATTCAGCAAATACCATTAGATGGTTGACAATTAGATTTAAAATCTATTATCGCCCCTACTCGGACGCGAATCTGCTATTTCAAAGCATGCCTATATATTAGCAGTTGATAAATTGATACCGTGCTTAATGACAAGCATTGTTCTAATACTAATAGCTATTATTGTAGACGCTGCGACAGAAGAACTGTGAAACTACTGTATATAACATTTTGACACTTTTAATTTAACACTTTCAAAGGATACGTGTTTTCCATGCAGCTCACTCAACGTTGTGCGGTAGCCTTTCTAATTTGTATACAAGCCTGGTAGTGGATTGTACGCGACTGAAAGTTTTGTCGAAGACGATACTAGGTGAAAGGTTATAGGCACATCACTGGGAGTTTGTGGTCGGGTCGTGTTACGTAGGTAAGTGACTATGCTTACTTTTTACAGGCTACACTAAAGTATATTATGTAATTATTTATCTCTGTACCTTCGGTTGCCTTACTACAATAATTAAGAAATCACAGGTCAAACCCCAGGGTACTTGGGGCAGACACTTGTAGTGTGGTACACCTGCTACATTTCACTCAACATTGTGGCCCAGAACTTCATTAACCACTGTTTTGAAGGGAAATAATGAACAGTTTATCATGAAACTATTATTAGACAATATTAATTACCTTATAGTGTTGTGACTGGCAGTGATATTCGATTATAAAATTATTTATCATGTTTTCTAATGGAATTTTTGAAAAAGTATTTTAAAGTAAAAAGTGATTTTTTTTTCCCACTCTGACATAAGTGCATAATTCTACAGGCTGGAAATCTGGAGGTGAAATCAACCATACAGTCGTGCGTCTGAGATTGAGTTAACATTAAGGTAGACACTCAAAGATGCTCATTACACTTCATTAATTGTCTAACATTTAACCTATTTTGTGGAAATGTATGAGTGGGACGTGCTCCTAACATTACAACAATTTTTGATTTAACTGAGTTTTGTATTTAGCTTTGTACCTTTGGCTCTGTTTTAAAATGCATGTGTACACTGTGCATTCTCCATCTTTCTCCAGTAGTTTTTTTTCCATGGGTAACATTTCTAAGAGCACCTAAGCTTAATGTCTGTTTTGGGATAACCTTTTTGACAGGCTATTGCACACAATGCTGATATGTCTGAAACAACAACCACTAGATGTTTAACGTGGGAGTGACCGTCCATTCATTCCAATCCAGTCCCTATGCTCTGTGCACTTATCCTCAGGATGCCCTCCATGAACACATTACTAATAAAAATCAACCTAAGAACACTTAGCTCACCCTGATGTGTTGTACACCATCTGTCTGAACCCCTCCCTTATTACATTCAAATACCTGGTTATATTTCTATATCTCTGAATTACACTCTGTAGTCCTTTGTTAACTCCTCTCCCTTATATCCTCCACTGTTAGGATGCACAATGCAGCAAGTGCGTCAGTGTCTCTGGGTTCTCTGGGTCTGCTGCGTCTCTTCGGGGTCCCCTGGTCCTGGAGTTTGGCCGCAGGCTTTGGGGTCTTTCTGGGTACGGGCGGTTGGAGGTACCTCTACATTGTTGTCCGCACTGCAAAAAGAGACCTGAAGTGAGTGCCTTTTAATTATTTCGAGAAAATGTGCATCAGCTTTAACCATAAAGCATACTTTTAGACTACTGAAACGGAGACACACATTGTCTTCAGGAAATGTGCCTACGCTAGTTACGGTCATCATCACGGTGGATAACATTAACACTGTCCCCCTTTCTTTCCTCTTTACTCCCTCCAGTGGTCTTTATGTGTTGTTAAGGGTGAAGATGGCCTTGTGGCACCACTTACGATGCAAGAGCAATATCCCCTCCATCTTTGCAGAAACGGTGAAGAAGCACCCCAATAAACCCGCCCTCATCTATGATGCCACAGGAGAGACATGGACCTTCACCCAGTTGGATCTCTTGTCTAATTCTGTGGCCCAGTGGGCTCTGGCCCAGGGTTGGGCCCCAGGAGATGTGGTGGCCCTGTTCATGGAAAGCCGGCCCTTGCAGGTGGCTCTCTGGCTGGGTCTGGCCAAGGTTGGGGTGGAGGCGGCACTCATCAACTTCAACTTGAGGAGGGACGCTCTCCTGCACTGTGTTGGGGTGTCTGCTTCCAGAGGAATTGTGTTTGGAGCTGAGCTGGCTGATGGTCAGTGGGATTCAGATATGGGGACATTTGTGGGTCTTGGCGAATATTCACCAAGTGTCACAGAATAGATAGATATCTTAATTCATTCTTTCAGGTTTGCTGAATCGGATTAATCTGAATAGTTATTTCTCAGTCTGACCGGGTCAACAGACTGGCAAGTCCTCTGTTTGCTTATTTCATAATTCTGACTATATGAAACATTCTAAAAATGATTTTTTTCATGGTCTGTTGCGACATTCCATTTAAAAATGTTCTCCCAGTCCTCCCAGGTGGTGCAGCAGTCTTCTGTTGTCTTTTATGGCACCCAGCTGACTACCACCACCTAGGTTTTAGGCATGACTTTGCACCTAGCTGGGAAGCCCCATGAGCAATGCAAAGTCTTGACCATTGCCCCAGGAGGGGGAGGCATCATCATCATCAGCAGTGATTTCCTGGTCTCATCATACTCTAGACTCCCTAATTCAGCTTAGGCACCATGTAAAGCTAATTAAGGTCGTCGGGTGAGTGTGAGTGGCTTCACATGTTGACCCATGTGACTTCCTGGTTAGACCAGCAATATGGAGAAAAACTAAAGGACCTGGTGAGGATGTCTAGAAGGAAGGCTTGCTGTAATTTTCAACTCTTCCGAACAAGTTGGGAGTTGATGTGTTGTCTGCTGATGACATTTTTGGTTCCTTTTTGTTTCATTGTCAAACCTCTATGCCTAATTCATCAGTACTCCGTTATTCTATTGTTACTTGGACATCTTATTTATTATATCGGAAACTAGTATTCCATTTTAAATTAACTCACCACCTTCCAGTTAACATCCTTCCCTTAAATACTCTATGGCTCATTTTTATCTCCTGCCTCATCCTTCTATTTCTCTCTCTTTTTAGCCATGTTAGAAGTGAGCTCATCCCTGAGCCCGTCAATGGTGCGGTTCTGTACAGGAGAGCTCGGTGTGGACTCTTTAGCATCTCTGGCTGCCCAAAATCTGGATCCTATCCTGGCTGTTGCCCCTCCACTGCACCCTCCCCCCTGCGTCACACCCAAGGGTTTCAATGGTGAGTGTACACCCCCCCCCCCCCCATCTTACGGTTCCCGCTGCCTCCTAGAGCCTTCACAGGCACTTGTGACTGGACCCCATTCAAATGTATAACCAGGGATGTTACTAGCCATGTAAAAGGCTCAGGGCTTAGACAGTCATGGGCTTCGTTGTTATATAACTCAGTGCATTTAAAACAAAGCACTTGTTTGACCTCATTGCACTCCTTTCTTAACACTGTCCCAGCTGCATTAATGTTGGCTTGCAAAACGAGCAGACGTTGTTGTGGAAGTTATGTGCCGGAGTTAAGCAAACTCATCAGACCCCAAAAAACTATATTTTAAGTATTGGATCGAAGGCCCCAGGATACTTCAAAATGTCTGTATGCTGAAGCCTAAATATGTCACTGGATCTAACAACTGATTTGATATTCAATTCGTCTAATGAGTATTAATGTGATTAATCAGATGAAAATAAACAAAGGTAGGGTCTTACAACAAGCTGCTTTAAAAAAAATTGAAGTACAGGGAAAATATGCCTATATCCCTATATAGGCTGACTGGGGATGCATTTTTCACTGTTTCTATGACACTATGGCATGATCCATCATATCAGTGATATAGGGAATGCTTAGCATGGTCAACTGTAAACCAACTCCACGCTCACTTGCTATGTGGTTCTATTGCAAATGTCGCTTTAATGCACTACTCAGTTATCCGTTCAAGAACATCTGTTTTTTTATCTCTTCAACAGCTTGCGGCATGATGCCAAACTAATATTAAACTGAAAAACATGTACTTGTTTCAGACTAAGATATGGTTCAGAGCACCACACACTCCTCATTTGAAATAGCTTTTTGCTTTTCAGTTCTGACCCAACTAATTGAAATTTAAATTCATTGTCATCTATTTTCATTATCAACTTCAACAATTTTGAGCCAAGTAGTTGTTGTGACATGTAATATTGTGTATGACAATAATACTGCATGTTACTATGCACACCTGTTGCAAAGTTTTCAATATGCCTCGTTAGTTCTGTCTCCAGTAAGATTAAATGTCTCAATTTACGGATAGTGTTTTCAGGATGATATGTATTTGAATACTTATGGAGTCAGTGGTTAAAATGTTTCTAATAATTTAGGACAATTAGCAGATCTCATTATTCACTTTGATTTAATTAGGAGTTTTGCCGCTTAACACACAAGTCCATAAAGTCAATTACAATTTTTCAGTAAGTTAACCTAGAACATACAACTATTTTCTTATACCTGGAATATCTGGAATCTGGAGCAGCTTAGACTTCAGAGCTGGTGTGTCACGAGTCAACAAGTAAAGAGTATTCTATATGACAATGTCTGTCATGCTGCCTTTGAAAGAAAAAAAAAAAACATTAGCCACGAAGCAAATACATGTCATTTTCCAAAGTTTGTCGATCCTTTCTGATTTCCTTGAGATTTTGTGTAGCAGTCAATCCTACATCTTTCCTTGACAATATATACGGAGGTAGGCCTGCAGGAAGTCTGTAAGATGGCAGTTCGTGTGGGTGTTATGGACATGGACTGTTGTGTTAAGTGTTAAGCCCTTTCTGTGCTATCATCGGATGTTGTCAGAACGGGTTTGTGGGTGTGAGTGTCGGTCTCACTTCTGTAAATACTGTTGACCGTGTTCTTCCTGTCATATTTAACCGTCACTCGTTTTGCTCGTTTCCCTCTTGTCTCCTTCGACATCCTCGCTTTCCTCCCTCCATCTTCCTTTTCTGTGTCCTTCCCCCACCCTCCCATTTTACCCTCTTCTTTCGCCATCCTTTCTGAACACTGTCACCCCAACAGATCGCCTGTTCTACATATACACTTCAGGCACCACAGGACTCCCCAAAGCGGCCATAGTGGTTCACAGTCGGTGAGTCCCTGAGCCTTAGCACCCTAATGTGCACCGCCAAGACAGTCACACACTGTGTAGGTCGAAGGGTCCTGCAAACTAAAGTGAGTTGTGAACGTCTATGGATTTATAGGAGATTGAATGATGGTCCCCTGGAGGTCCTGGGATACTACTTGCCAATGCTACAGAATTTCCCAGCACTCTGTGTTTGTTTCATACTCTTTGGAAACGCCTTTGTGTTGTTCCAAATCCAGGTATTACCGAATTGCTGCTTTCGGCTACCATGCGTTCCGCATGCGCCAGGACGATATAATCTACGACTGCCTTCCGCTCTACCACTCTGCAGGTGTGTGTCTTTTCTACATCTATCTCAAGTTTTGACTTTCTCTCCACCTGTGTTTCTTTCACACCTCCTTTCGGTGTCCTAGCGTAGAACTGTGGTTTCACACTGTAGGCCTGATTTTTTCCTTTACTAGCTGGCTCTTTTTCCTCTCCTGAAAAGGTAACATCATGGGAGTTGGTCAGTGTCTGATCAATGGACTCACTGTGGTGGTGAAAAAGAAATTCTCAGCTAGTCGCTTCTGGGAGGATTGCATCAGGCACAACTGCACCGTAAGTGTCCACTCAGTTATCTATATTATTGCATGTAGAGGGGAGAAATGTGCTGGACATTGACTTGGCTTTCAATGCTGTTTATCATAGTTAATAAAAACAAAAACATTCTAGGATGTCTTGAATGTCTAAAACATTTTTTATCATTTCTATATTGTGGCCCAAAATTGTATTTTTCCCAACATAAGAATACCACGAATAATATATATACAGCCTTGAATTAACTTTGTGAATACAGTATGGCTCTCGAGCCAAACATCGGCAAATCTATGTTATCGAGCGAGTCACTGGTAAATATACAGTGCTCAATAGAGTGGCCTCAGAATTAATTCAGACCTTTTCACCTTCTCTATAATTTGTTGTTTTACACTGTATTCATAATTGACAGCTGTTGACTGACCGTACCTCATGTTGACTTTTTGGAAAAGAAGGAATTTGTGCCAATTCATTGAAAAGGGAAATAAGGAAATCTCAAAGGCAGAAAATGTATTCTGAACATCTTTGCACAATCCAATGGTAATTCCCTCTCTTGATGAGTTTCTGCCAAGCAATGGTTTGCAAACAGCTCACCTGATTGAAGCAGTAGTGTGTTTGATGGTTTGTTGACATGTTGATTCAGGTTTGATAGCTTTATAATACATTGACTCAAAGTGTGAAATGTAAGCTGATTCCATTTCATCCATTAGGTGGTGCAGTACATAGGGGAGATCTGCCGCTACCTCCTGTCCCAGCCTGTGCGGCCTTCAGAGAAGGGTCACTGTGTTCGCCTAGCTGTGGGAAATGGATTGCGCCCCAGTGTCTGGGAGGCCTTCACTGAACGCTTTGGAGTGGCACAAGTTGGGGAGTTCTACGGAGCAACCGAGTGCAACTGTAGCATTGCGAACATGGATGGCAAGGTCAGAGGTCATGGATAGCGTCATTCACTGGCTGAAATTTCTTTTCTGCATTAGAGTAGAAATTGTGTTGAGGCTTGGTACAATCTGACATGTTCTTTCTTTGGGCCTCTAATTTATTTGGATACATTTCTCTACAAACTCTGTTATTGGCACTGTAGGTAAATATTAAAAAAGTAACACAAATCAAATTATATAAATCTGACCTCTAAGAGAAAATTGGGAAAAACCTACAGCAATCATCAATATTTTCATTCAAAATAATTTTCTTTGCCACAATCATTGGCAACAATAGAAAATCGAATTAAATCAATCTTATGTATATTCCAATTAAGATGTTCATATGAGTATTTTGGAACTCTGAAGTGGTCATACATGACATCCTGTTTTTCAGGGATATTAATATGAGGTGGCACAAAGGATAAACTCCCTTAGTCTTCCATCAACATGGGAAAAGCCAGAGAACAAACAAATGAAATCAAACCTAAGGTAGTTTAACTCAACAAATCGGGCAATGGCTATTATAAGATAGAAATCTCAACTGTTGGGGTAATAATTAAGGTAATATGAAACAACTGGAGCTATGGTGAACCTGACTAGAAGAGGATGCATGTGTATGTTGCCCCACGTACAGTGAGAAGGATGTTTGAAACGATCACAGTAGAATGGCAGAAGTTGATTACATTTTGGGGTCTCCGCCTACATTTCAACAAGCTATTTGGAATGGTTGCCAGAAGAAAACCTTTGCCGTCATCAAACCACAAATGTAAGCAGCTTGAGTTTGCTGAATGTCATTGGTACCAGCGTCTATGGGCTGATTGAACAAAATATTCATGAAAAAAGAGCCAATGTTATTCGGATAATTTATTGATACCCACTTAGGTATGAGCATGAATCTGTGATGTTATGCGGTATGTTTTACTTACAAAGGCAGCCCTTTTAGGATTGTTTGTGACTTGGTCTTAGTGACTCCTCTTGACTATTCCTGTATACTCTTTCACTGATTTTAGAAGCTGGTTTTAGCACAGAAATGCTGTATGAAATACTCATTGGCCATACATTTTGAAGTCCTAAAGTTCGGACTGACATGCCAATTTTTTTTACTCCTAAATCAGCAAATTAGGAGCTGATTTTAGCCTTAAGAGTTTTTGTGAACACGACCCCAGAGCTGTTATGTTGGCAAAGGGAGAGTGTACAAAATATTAACTGCAAGGGTTCAGGTGCAGTCTTTCTGAATGAGATGATTACTACTTCATAAAAAGAAATATTTGAGTCTTTTCAATTTTAGGTCAATCTGATAGACAACAATGATATTTTCAAAGAAATTCGGTTCATAATTACCTATGGGTGCAAATAATTATGCAGGATACGGTTAAAAAAAACACTCTTGCTGCCATTTCAAAATCTTCTCCCTGTCCAGGTGGGAGCGTGTGGGTTCAACAGCCGCATTCTGCCCAATGTGTACCCCATTCGCTTGGTAAAGGTGGATGAGGTGACCATGGAGCTGGTAAGAGACAGACATGGCCTGTGTGTGCCCTGCCGTCCTGGTAAGTCAATGGGGATACACTATATTTCTTTCAACACTATTACTAAATATTATGATTTTACTCATCTATGCTATGTATTCTAGGAAAAATACAATGTAAAAAGAGATTTCTATATCTGTTTTGATTGAACTCTGTACTACGTGTGTTCAGGGGAGCCAGGGCTGCTTGTGGGACGAATCAACCAAAAAGACCCGCTACGAAGATTTGATGGCTATGCCAACCAGGATGCTACCAGGAAGAAGATTGCCAACAATGTCTTCAAGAAGAACGACTCTGCATATCTGTCAGGTAAATCCCTTGATGTAATCTGAGAGCATTATGTTGAACAAATGTATTGTTTTTATTATAGTGAGCTGTTGTGGTAAACAAACACCAAGATTGGTGAAAGTAATGAGCCAGACATGCGGATTCCATTGAAAATAAGAAGACCTGAGATATTTATTTGGCACACAGCCCATGGCCTCCATCAAATAACAAAATCATTTGACTAGCTCTAGTGACGTGTCAAGTACTAAACACTACAACATACACCACCATATATATCTGGATCTGACACTCTCTGTCACTCTCTGTGTGTGTTTCGTTTAACGGATCCCTGTGTCCTCAAAGCTATTCAATGGGAATTTATTTGGCGTATTGCATGGTAGTTTGTGTTGGCTTTGTTCCCCACACTGTTGTTCTGTGAGTTACCTCCCTGGTGAGCAGCACCTGTGTTGGCCTGGTCATGCTGCCTCTAAGGGCTCATTCTGGGTCCTCCAGTCCACCTTTTTATTCACATTGCTCTTGGTGCTGGTCCCCCACCTCCCATTCTTGACTTCCTAAATACTGTAGGTCTGTATTACATGTTGGATCACTGCTGTTACATGGTCCGTTCTTTTGGAGATTCTAAGACTCAACAAAACCTGCTTTGTTTCTGGTTTTATCAGGGTTTAACTCAGATTATTGACCAGAAACAACGTTTTAGGGCATAAAGCTGTGTAGCACTGTGCCCTTGGAAGCTTTGCTCAAATTTATAGCACTTTAGGTGCAAGAGTTTATCTGGAGATCAGCCTTGGAGTAGTTTAGTCTATGTAAGATTCTAACTGTTACACACAACTTGTAGCACCCATAAAACTTTCTGTAGAGGGTCTCAAAATGTCAAATATGGGGAGGTGTGTATGTACATACCATAGTCTACAATCTACAGGGTAGAGACTTATCCTTAATTTGTAGTGCAACCATTGATTTTCCCAGTTAATCAAGGGAGGCAAATAACATTTCTATGTATAAATCCCCTATGGATCACTTCTTATCATGAGCTGTTGAAGATGCGGATATTGTAGAATTGGTAGAGCAGTTGAATATGGGAATATTCTGGAATATATTGAGCAGTTGAATATGGGAATATTCTGGAATAGGTAAAGCAGTTGCTTGTGAAGCAATACTCTTGATGGCATTAACTCGTCTTAGCAAAAGAATGGTTAAGGTTCTTCAAATTATACATGTTTTAACTTTTACCCCAAGTTCCAGCTTCATTCACAATGTAGTGTGATTAGATGCATTCTCTTTGCCTCAGGTGATGTGTTGGTGATGGATGAGCTGGGCTACATGTATTTCCGGGACCGGAGCGGGGATACGTTTCGCTGGAAAGGAGAGAACGTCTCTACCACCGAGGTGGAAGAAACACTGAGTGGTCTACTAGGCCAGGCTGATGTGGCAGTGTATGGGGTGTCTTTACCAGGTGATATGAAGCTCCGACTTCATTGGCTGCATTTCCACAAGCAGCCCAATTCAGATTTTGTTTTCTAACAAATTATTCTTCTGGCTCTGAAACAGATCTAATGTGATCATATCTGGTATGATTTATCCAAGCTCAAAAAGATCCAGAATGAAAGGCTTGGTTAAGGATCTAGGGTTTGAGCCTGAAGATGGGAAGGGGATGGTCCCATTGCTGCTCTTTAGGCAAACACCATGGGCTTGTAGTGGATGAAAGCACTACTTTAAGCCAGTTAAGTGGAGGACTTGTGAGAAACTTGAAAGGTTGAACACCAAGTGGGCCACAGGGCTTTGGATATATTGCTGGTATTTGTTGATACAAGCTGGGAGGTCTACTAAGTCAGTTGTTGTAATATAGATGCAGATAATTCCCTTAATTCGTACCTGCTTCCTGTTGATGTGATGAGTATAAACCTACAGGAAAAATGACTTAATGTTAGCAGAGAACAGGGTGTTGTCTAGGGTCACACCAAGGTTCTTTACAATGTGGGAGGGGCACTGAGGGCTCGGAGCAGACAGGTCTTTCTCCAGAGGAAGAGCAGCACTGTCTTTTTGAGGTTGAGCTTGAGGTGATGGACCAACATCCAAGCAGAGATGTAAGCCAGGTAGAAAGTTGTCGCCTCTCGGATGTCGGAATGGCGGATTGAAATTGTAATCCGCATAGCAGTGGTAGGAGAGATTATCTGAGGTTATGATTTAGCAAATTGACTTGTTGTGTTGAGTTTTGACGGGAGGGCCTAGAACTGAGCCCTTGAGGACACCAGTAGCGAGAGCCTGCATGGCAGAAACGGGTTGTCACCTGGTAGGCCTGGTATATGGAATATGGGCTCTAAGTATATGTCTTTAAAAGCCTGATGTATATGTTTCTGTCAACCCATAGATGTGGAAGGGAAGGCTGGGATGGCGGCCATTGCAGACCCAACGGGGACCTTTGACTGTGAATCTTTCCTACGAGAGGTTCAACAGGCCCTGCCTCCTTACGCCCGCCCCGTGTTCCTACGTATCTCCCCACAAGTAGACACCACAGGTGAGTGTACTGGATACCACACTACCACCAATGTGAAATATTTGTACATTTAATGTAGTGGTTGTATGCTTTTACCAATAAATATTAAAATACCGGTGTTAAAGTTCTCTATCACTGCAACTGATTTCTACCCTTTGTCCAATCATAAAGTATTTTTGAATGAAAAGAAAGCAGATTCCAAGGTGCACAAGTTGTTCTCTTTAATTACCACATTTTTATGGTTAGATTCTGGTTTGATTCTTAAGCTAAGATATGCCTAATAAATACCTTTTTGTATTTAGAGCATTCAACCATTACAATTTTGGTTCATGGTTTATTTTCAAAATTCAGTCAATAACTTGACTACCTTTGAGATATAGGCTATCCATTTATGTTGTCATTCTTGGTAAATAATAATTGTTCTAAAATAATTGTTGTTTGATCAATATAATTTGCAGTTTTGTTTGGAAGGCAACATTTTAATTTTGGTGAATAGCATAATAAAAACAGGCCGAACTATAAATGAATTACTTGTATATCAGTTGGGATTGTGTCCAATATATTATGTAACATTCTGAAAGTGTAAATATCTATTATGTTTATGTATAGATTTAGAGTAGCCTTTTATCATGCACATTTTTATGCAGATTAATACTTACAGAAAACACTCACAGTTTTCTCTAAATGCATGATGGCGATAATTAATTTCTTTATTTTGACATGTAAAGGAGAGGTAACTTGACCCTGCTGACTATCACAGACTTTCAGCACAGTTTTCCTTTCCTTTTCCTTAACCCTCTGAAAATGGATTAATAACGTACACTGTTTTCCTTTACCTAGGTACCTTTAAAATCCAGAAGACCAGATTGCAGAGGGAAGGATATGACCCGCGCTTCTCAACTGACCAGATCTACTTTTTGAACTCCAGGGCAGGGCGTTATGAGGCTGTGAATGAGGAGCTGCACAGTGCTATAGCAGAGGGTAGGATGTGTCTATGATACAGACTATTTTAGGAGAGGGACTGTCAATGTGACAGATACTTTAGACTAAAACTTTAGTGGTAACACTTTCCTTAAAGCCTACAGGTAAAATGCCTTATGATGCAATTAAAAAGCATTGGAAGCAATGTTCCCTCTAAACTGTGCACAGGCATGCAGCTCCTCTAGGACTGCTGCACAGGAGATCTAACCACCTGTGCCGAGACGCACAAGATCATCTCTTCACTGGAGTTATCCTGTTAGTTACACAATTAACGTTTCCATCTGCTGCGGGAAATCGTGATCAAATCATATTAGCCCTGAACAAAGCACACTATGCAAGACTTAGTGCTCTGGAAGAGGATTGTATTGACGGACTAGTGTTTGTAAGTAGATGTTTTGAGATCCATTTAACATTTGTTATTAGCCCAGTTATAGCTAACATCTGGTCAGGAAGTAGGTAGGGATACTACATGAGCTCAGAACATCGCATTAATCGCCACTTCTGAATTGAGAGTAAACCATGTCTTAACTGGGCATTGTTGTACATTCAGACAGCCTTGAATAAGCTAAGCAAACAATAGGCAAAGGGTAGCATTGATTGTTTGATTCTCTGAAGCAACAATAATAATGGTATGGAAATTAGATGTACTGTGGCTTCTTGCGCCAAACATTGTTTTCCATCATCTATTTGTCTGAAGGACAAATTATTAAACAGGTTAATGTTGTGCTCTGTTTGTTTTCACAAAGTGTTGTGGAATGTTGACCTACATTGCACAGTTGCTACTGTTGGCTGTGTAATACCACAGCTAATTTAAAAGTTCATGTTCTAATGTTGTAGGATGCATTTTCTCTATTGATTTGATTTTAGGCCACGCTCATATGCCTACATTATGATATAATTGCAACAGTAGCCTACTTGTCCATAGTAACGATTCTAATTTAAAGCAAGTACCGCCTCATGTTCCCACTAAACCTGCACCATACGTTGCCCAGAAGGTCATTGCTGCTGATCTGATTATTTCAGTTTATTTTGTCTTTCAGACCAAGTGATTAGGAGTTTCTTGAAGCTTCAGTGCATATGCAGATAACTGAACATTTTGTTGTTTTTAATATGCGCTGTCTCTGGGTTGAAAGGGCTACTCCTATTTGGTTTTGATCCAACATCAATTTAGCCAATATCTGTGAGATCATATAATGATGATGGTAATCTAGGCTATAAGCAGAATATAATAACATATTGAATATAATAGCATAGTATCACTTTTCTGTAAGAAACATAATTGCATATAATATTAAATTAATTATAATTCTTCCAAGTAACCATTTGATCTTAATCAGCTTCAGTACATGGCAATACAGATTTCCATATTTTTGTGATTTAAAAAAAAATGTGTATTTTTTTAATTATGAAGCCTACAGTGGACAACATATAGAGCAGATTGGCTAAGGTACAATTTGATAACTAACTGGTGCTGTTGAATGTAATTTGCACATTAGCAGAAGAATCCGAAAGCTCTGGATCGGTTGGATTGGCTGACTAAACCCCAAAACGTATCTGCAGCCACTCCGTTTTGGATGCAGCCCTTAGCTGTGGTATATTGACAATAAACCCCAAACTCCGAGGTGCCTTATTGCGATTGTTAACCTGTTTCCATAATTGTTATGAGATGCCAATCCAAATAAATCATTACAAATTAACTATTTGTCATACCTGTGCTGTATGGGCACATCACTGCTTTCATTATATAAAAATAATTATAATTTCATAATGATTCTAACTACAAATTGACATCTTTATTCAGTTTATATTTTAATATGTGGAGCCTTCTGATTACCACTTAGAAATTCAGCATTTCAAATGCACTTTCATATGTACATAAAATAATTTCTGTTGTATAAATGTTGTGAAACACCATCATTCAACAATTATTGCAAATGTATTATGGATTTTTTTTAATTACAAAGCAAATCTATATATGGCTTCTAACATGTTATGAGCTTTAGTAAAAACTCTTATGTGCTTATAAGAAGTTAGAAAGCCTTCCACTTGCAGGCTTAAAATAGTGTTATCATGTCATATCAGTGTTTTTCCTACATCAGCTCATTGAATCAATAGGAAAATCCTACTACTGTTACAAAGTCACATTATAAACATCAAAGGCCAGGCAAATTTTTCTGTATTCATTTTTGTTTCTTAGTTTACCCAAATAAAACCTCAATGTCATTAAAACAAAAATGCAAATATAGTAAGCATTCTGAGTTTTTCTCTTTAAACAAGGAGTCTGTTTCAACTGATTTTGATGTGAGCTGTGATTGATACAATGGTTATTGAGGTACCACATTGTCTTGAATAGATTGCGTTACAGGATTTTGGTTTCCTATTATAATGTAAAAGATAATAAAACACCTTGAACCGGTTAAAGCAATACTTGAGTGTCCATGTTGTAAGAGGTGTTACTTACCTGTGTGATAGTAGTAAGGTTGGTAGGCTAGAGGGAATATTAAATTGCCTCTTTACAAACACACTTTGTTTGAAATATAAAATGGAAAAACGCCACTTAACATGTTTGGAATAATGAATTCTATATACTGACTGACCAACAGTTTCACACGTGTGTTTGTGTGTATATCTGTGTGTCTTAATCATTGTTTTATATTTAGCCTAAGGAGGAACACATTTAGATGTTTTTTTTTTTTAATTTAATGTCTGAAAACCTCGGTCTCTCATTGAAGCTGTCGGCATTTTAGAAATTGTTTTCTCAGTAATGTAATATTGTTGGGATAATTAACATTATTGTAGTGTTCCATTTTCATACATTTGGGTGCAACTTTAATAAATGTTTGTAAAAGATATTTGTATTTGTTTGGGGATTTTGAAAAATGATGGGATTCCGGTCATCCTTCCAAGTGAAAAGTGTTTCTCAAGCCTACTTCCTCTCACAAATGATAAACTTAACACAACACAGATGTGCTGACTAACTCCGAGCAAAGGACCATAGACACAACTTGTTGCATGATACTGATGGGCCCCACATATCCTGTCCATACCTCCTGCTAGGAGTTGCCCATGTGACTGCCACAGGCTCTATAGATTTGACCATAGGTTGGAACATACAAGAGTCCATTATAGGAGAAACCTTTTTTATTGGAGGGTATTTGACTGTGTAATGGCTGGTTATGACCACTGGCTGCCTCGCATGTGTCCTGGTATAAAGATTGTGTTCAGTCTGTATTCATTGGAGAGAGAAAGGAAAGAACTATGGAAGGTTAACATTGTTATCTCATGCTGAATAAAGATGTCTCTCCCCTGACTTCTGGTTGCATTAATTTAGGTCATGGATATCAAATGGATGGAAATTGACATTTGTAATGAATCTAATCTAAATGTAATCTGTTTAGCAGAATACTGAAAAAGTAAAAGAAATATCATGTATTCAATTGAAATAGCAACATTTAATATGATTTTCTATTTCAATATTACATTCCCTAATACTGAAGCTCCAATTGCTCCTATATGCAGTCCTCTTTAGGTCTGTTCACAGATTTTCCATTGAATTAAGTTCTCGCTTTTTCAGGACGTCTTCCTTTTTGCAAACCGTTCCCTGGTTTGACTGTGCTTCGGATCGTTGTGTTGAAAGGGGAAATTCTTCACCTAAGTATTGCGTGATTTGGGTACACCAAACGCAACACACGGGGATTTGGGGAATTGAATGTCTTTTTACAAAATGTATGTGTTTAGATGTTCTTTTAAAAATGGCTTCTGCAGACCGGTGACAGGAAAAACCAACCTAGTGTCTCTGCAAGCTGTTGGGCCACCATAAGGCGCCAGAAAAAAAACAACGCTCTGAAACTCTACTGGATGGGACACCACTTACAAAATGCAGTCCCTCATTTGGTGTTTGGTGGTGAGTGCAGGATAACATGTCAGTACAGAATCTCCCACAGGTGTCCAATTGGGTTGAGATCTGATGACTGCAAAGGCTATAACATATGATTCACATTATTCTCATGCTCATCAAACCATTCAGTGGCATCTTTGCTGTGATAATGAACCCTCATTCAATCACACTTAACATGCCTTCCTCTTGCTACCCTCCGTCTTGAACTGAAGTCAAGATCAACTGGGTCTGCTCATCAGTTGTACACATCCATAGGGCATGATAGGATGTTAAGTGCTTAAAATAGGATCAGGCAATTTACCTGTATAGAAGCATCTCCCTTTATGTCCCTCCACTAATTAATTCAGGTTTAACCTTTAATTTGTCATCCATCTTTATTTCGTTTTTTTGGAGAGTATAGTATATATTAGGGTTGTAATATGCAGTGAGTCCCCACTTCCTGACAGTAATTCCTGGAGCTCATTACATTGGCCTCTTGATAGACTCCAATTGAGCATTCTTTTTGGAGGGACATCCTGATCTTTGCAATGTCCTGATGGTGCCATCTTGCCTCCAGTTCTTCATGATGGTCCAGACCAGTGACGCTGACAGGGTGACAACCTGTAACGTTGTCCCGGGCCCAGGCCTGGGGGGGCCCATTTGGTTAACTTAAATCAAATTATTTATTAGTCAGTCAATCTTGGTATTTAGTACTAGCTAGATAAAGCATTAAACAATAAATGTTTATGACCTGTTTTATGAACAGTAACATCATAGCTATTTATACATTTTTCTGGCCCGTTTGGGTCCTAAACATTCAATTTTGTCCCGGGCCCTGGGATTCCTGTCGGCGTCACTGGTCCTGACTGTGTGCTTTGATACAGCACATGCAATGCCTTCAAAATGATTTGATATCCCTCCTTACCTGTACCTTTCAACAGTCAGATACTGTAGATCTTTTTGTTAGCTCTTTCTGGACCCTGGCTGTCTGTAGTCAAGAAAACTATAATTAAGTTATTTTGGAACAGCTGATTTTATTTGGTGTCAGTCAGAATCATTTCAATCGATGTCAGGTGATATTACGTTGGTACATGAAACACAGTTGATCAGCATTTACTAAAACATTACCTTTTGACATCAATAATGTTAAAATGAAGATCCGAAGACATTTTTTACTGGGAGGAACTACCTCACCTCACTATAGAAACAGCCGGTAAAATGTATCAATGTCTGTAACTTAGCCTCTGCAGCATGTTTGTACTGATCTTCATAAACCTTCTAGCATTCTACAGAAGCAGACAACTTGACAGGGAGCAGTCTTAGTGGGTGCTCCTTACACACAGTGCAGAAGTAAGGGAAAACTCTGGGTGAGACGAGGTCTGTAAAAGTATAAAGGGGCGTCCTCTCCTTGGGGTCAAAGAAAGCCACCTTTCCCCTGTCCATGTCAACCACCACCCTGATGACCTGGGGAAACGCGGTCATTGTCAGGGGCGCCCATGGTGCTGTGCACGCTTTATGCTCGCCGTTGCGGAAGCGTATAGTCCAGAAGCCCTCAGCCGGCGTCAGCACATGCTTGCCCTTCCTGTTGATGGACTCACTTGCTACACCTATTACCCAGTATGTGTTATCCTTTACCTCCACATCCCAGCTGTGGCGCCCAGAGCGGTACCCCTCAGAGCCCAGTAACTCAGCACTGATGTCGAATCTCTCAGGGTTGTTGGGGAGTTTGAAGACCTGGGAGCAGCACTGAACCATGGTCAAATTCTCTGACAGAATGAAGCAGCTAGCAGCAGTGTTGGGATCCAGGATCACAGGGTCTGCATGGAGAAAGGTCAGAGTTAAATGGAAGAGGGGGGTTGATAGGGAAAATGCAGGATGAAGATTAATATTCAGACATGGCCAAAGTGTTCACTTTATTCAAATAATGTTTTTCTAGAAGGCTGTTGATTTAAAAAAATAGTTTATTTGGTAATAATTTACTTGATTTTTGCATATTCCACAAATAAATCCTAAAATGGCCTGAACAATTTCATTTGCTCTTTTTGCAATTCACAGTTTGAATTGATAAAGGAATTATTCTCATATTTGAATAAAAGACTGTTCCTGTTTGAATAGTGAAATAGACAATTTCTCCTGTTTTGTACCACAGTGAGCTTGGAGAAAAGAAAGCCACCGTGGCCAAAACTTGATGGAAGATTGTATTGAAAGATTGTTCAAATGATGGAGAAAGCACCTTGATCAACTGCCACAGATTCGAGCTGATCTTTTCATTCAAGTTTCCACCCGTGACATCCACAGTCAACTCAATGAAAGGCAGTTGCATGGTTGTCGACTCTGGAGAACCCCACTGCTATGAGAGACATTATAAAGCCAAACAAACATGTCATGGCCCTTCTTGCCTCAGCCAAAACAAACCTGAACGTGCTAGAACTCCACCCATGAGACATATTTAGAGCATTTATACAAATTAAAGCCCTAGAATAAAAGATCACCTTCCACACAAACATGGAGGGTGTTCAGCGATGTTTGGGAGTTGTTTCGCTGCCTCTGACATTGGGTGCCTTGAATCTATGCATGGCACCATGAAATCAGGGGAATACTAAGGCATGTTTGAGTGCAATGTTGAACCCAGTGTCAGAAAGGTGGGTTTCCTTCAGCAAGACAATGGAAGCCATGGATTACAGTTATGATGGCAGTTATTTTGGCCAAAGAATTTGTAAACAATTCCGAGTGTAGGGTCTTAATAACTCTGGAGACCAAATTATTGGGTCAATTTCCATTTAGTAAAATGTTCAGCTTTGCCTAACAACTGGTTGTAAAATGGTTAGATGGAGACCTGGAGAAACCTGCTAGCCACATTGTGTCATACCTACTGTGACATTTGGTTAAGGATCAGTGATGATCTGGGGATGCTTCAGCAAGGCTGGAATCGGGCAGATTTGTCTTTGTGAAGGATGCATGAATCAAGCCAAGTACAAGGTTGTCCTGGAAGAACACCTGCTTCCTTCTGCTCTGACAATGTTCCCCAACTCTGAGAATATTTTTTTCCAGCAGGACAATGCTCCATGCCACAGAGCCAGGTCAATCATGGTGTGGAAGGAGGACCACCAGATCAAGACCCTGTAATGGTCAGCCCAATCTCCAGAACTGAACCCCATTGAAAACCTTTGGAATTTGATCAAGAGAAAGATGGATCATCACAAGCCACCAAACAAAGCTGAGCTACTTTAATTTGTGTGCCAGGAGTGGCATAAAGTCACCCAACAGCAATATGACAGACTGGTGGAGAGCAACGCAAGACACAATGCTGTGATTAAAAATCTGGATTAATCCACCGAATACTGATTTCTGAACTCTTCCTAAGTAAAAAAAAAATTTTATTTAGTTGTTGAAAAATGAATATATGTATTTGGAATTTGGGAGTAAAGTTTTTACTCAAACACATACCTATGAATAGTAAGAACAGAGAAACTTATAATTTTAAAGAATTCACCTTACAAATGCCACAAGAATTTAGTTTGAATGTCGGAATACCATTAAAACTCCAGTTTTAATGGAATTCAAAGCTTGCGCTTGCTTTCCAATGTTTGTAAACATTTTCATAGAAAATAATCCATGGCCTCAAGACAGGGTTAAAATTATGATTGATATCATGGATGATCACTCCGTGCCTCAGTAGCTCTCACTTAGTTTAAGAGTGGTTACGTAGCCCATAAGCCCATCCCACAAATTGTTGCCAAAACAGAGGCAGGTACCCTGTTTTGTTGTTGTTTAATTTTAAGATTGACCCTGTAATAATACTCACTGTACTGAATTATTGTCTTCATCTTGTCCCAGATTTGGAACTTTAAAGAGCCCAAGTGCTTTGCCACATCAATAAGAGTTCCAGAAATCATCACTGGGTCGAGTGGCATACTCCAGGTTCTGGAATGAAGACATTCGGTGTTTGGCATTTTATAAAGATACTATTTTGTTAAAATGTTAAACTTCATTTGAAGTGTTTGAGCTATTTAGATTAATATTAAGAACCTGGAAACAAAATAAATGAATAGATGTGTCTGCTACATACACTAGCTCTGTTTTCATTAGCATAGTATGTCCCAACCACAGTGAGGCAGTATAGATTTCTTCTGTGTCCTCTTTGCTTCTGTTAGCTCATGAAAACAACCAATAGGGTCAAAACCACTGCCATTACTGACTGTACTTACCTCTTGATAGTATCCTTGTAATTCTGAAAAATATCATATAGCCATTTTAGGTAAACATCAACAATACTCATCACACCACTCATGAATTTGAAGGAGTTATTTTAATCTGGGAATTTCCTTGTATTGTGAGGATACCTGTAAGAATGGGATGTCCTGAGATCTCATCTCTTGTTCTACAGTTTTGATGGTGTTTGAGAGGGACATCAGTTCTTTGGACATCTCCTCAATCTTCTCCTTTATAAGTAGTGTCTTATGATCCTCCTCTACCTTCAGAGCATTTAATCTGGCTGTCTCTTCATCTCTCAGAAACTGGTGAAGGATTTCAAACTCATCCTTTATCTGACTTTCGGTGTGCTCAGCCTGATTCTGAAATTAGACATTTTAGGATTTAAAGCACTTAATGACAACACACAAACACATGAAACTGTTCTAAAGGACAAAAAACAATTTATACTCCACTTTGATGTGTTCTGCTGTTTCATCGCAGATGATCAAAGCCGTCTTGTACAACTGCAGCTTCTTCTTCAAAGGGGCCAATGCAGCCTTGAGTTCCTCCTGGAATCAAGACATCAACACTTACCTATTGCTGCATCACATCCCAATCGCAGTGTTATAGCATTGTAAAGCGTTGCCATACTGCTTCTACAGGAGGATCCAGATCATTAGTATTGTATCTAGGTAACTCCATAGGAACTTCAACAGAGTTTGGACCAGGTAATTGTGTGACAAAGAGGATGGCAATGAGCTAGAAAATAAGTGCATATAGATTCATAGATTAATTGAAGTGCCAAAGCAGTATACAGTGAACTCTAAACATATTTGGACAGTGATGCTTTATTCTCAGCATTCCAGCACGTACGATTTCAAATGACTGTAATGTTAAAATACTGTCTATGGGTATTCTCATCCAGGGGCAGACTGGGACAAAACACAGCCCTGGCACTGTAGCCATCCCAGCTAACATAACCACGACTGCACATTCTCAACCACAGACGAACGTGTTCGTTACTTTTACGTTTGTGTACAGACAGTAGTGCTACTAAAATAACCTGTCATTAGTACAATATAGCACAGTTATTTAAACCTTTCATCTATAGGTGACTGGTAGACGAAACTCATTACTTTTTAAAGAGCACATTTATAAAAAATTCAGTACAATATGTAAACAAGAAGCCAGAAGTTGTCAAAGGTGTCTGACACTGTGCACCTTACTGTCCTTGTGTCTGTCACCAGGAAGTCATTGTCGAGATTGTGCTAATAATTGATTAGCCTGGTTAAATAAAAGTTAAATAACACACATTAAAATATTCTGCATTGTGTGACACACTCAGTCTCAGTTACATGCGCTGCTGTTGATTTTGAGTATTACATTCTAGATTACGATGTGGCTCGGCCAAAGCTTCCGTGTCCCTAGAACGGGGTCAGTTAGAGCAGCTGGGCCAGGGGAGGAGTGGAATGTAATGGCACACACTTGACCAACGTCCTGGGATCTGGTTTCATTCCTCCCAGGGGCCCTGAGAGTGGCAACCGACCCAAAATATGAATCCATTAATAGAATTATAGTAAACACTTCAAAAAAACCTTTTAATAGATGACACAGCCAAAGGAAGGTAGATGAGGCTACACTGAAATGAAGGTTTTGTTTCCCCTCTGATAAGTAGAGTGAAGTTACCAGTGACAAGAAGCTCATTCAGTGTCAGTGACAGGAGCAGCCCAGTGAGAACCACCACAGCATGCTCGCCTACCTTACAGTCATGTGCACCTTCCTCGACGGGGTAGAGCCTGTGCCCTGTATGAGCTGCTGATGTCTGGCACGCAACACAGATGGGCTGCAGATCCTCCAGACAAAAGAGTGTGAGTGTTTCTCCATGATCCCCGCACGCCATGGGGTTGTTCCTGCTCATCTCCTTCCTGAAGGACTTACAGGTGTTCTCCAGTTTGGTGTTCACCACAATCTCGTTCATAGAGGATTGTCTCCGGCACAGAGGGCAGTAGTAAACATTTTCCTCAGTGTCCTGAGTTTTCCAGCTGTCCAGAAGGCAAGCTTTACAGAACCGGTGTCTGCAGGAGAGCACCACCGGCTGGTTAAAGATAACTCCGCATATGGGGCATGAAAGATTTTCTTCACGGTGCCGGGACGCCATTCAGCCTTTTAAGATTTTGAATGAGGGCTGGATCAGCAGGGTCAGAAAAGGTTACCATGCTCCTCCCCAGGGGTGGTACCACAGGTCCCAGTGAACCTGGTTTATCCTGATCTGGTAACTTAACTCTGGACTGTGCAGGATCACAGGATTCATATTTTGTGAAAAGATATAAAGGGACCAGATATATTCTGATCAGTTTTTGTGTCCTTAGGATGTATGGAAACCCAGTCAAATTTCAGAGTCATTGTACATCAAGAAAGCAACCTCATTAAACAAGCAAACTTACAGGGCCTGATAATACAAGCAAACTGAAGGTTTGCATTATGCAACTTTATGCCTTAAAAAAACTCTTAAATCCTTAAACAAAATGTGTATAGACCAGTCAGTCCATGTTTAAATAAACAGTGTTGTCATAAAGTATTCAGACCACTTCATATTCTTTAGTTTTGTTATAAACTTCATTTTTTATGTTTTTTCATGAATCATCACAAAAACTCCCATTAAGACAAAGCAAAAACAATTTTTTGAAATGCTGTGCAAATTTACTGAAAATAACAAACAGAAATGTATTTGTATATATTTGTTCGGACACGTTTTTTTGCCTTGGGCAGCAATCATAGCTTTGAGTCCTCTTGGGTATGCCTCTACCTGCTTTGCACAGTTGGCTTTGGGCAGTTTCTCCCATTCTTCCCATTAGTGATTGCATCAGTGTTACCTTGTTTTTGCCAGATGTAGTGCTAAGCATTCAGGGCAAATCAAACTAGAGAGAATTTTCCTCACGCTCTCAAAGGCAGCAGGTCATATGCCTTTTACTCAGGAGTAGCTCCCGTCTACCTACTCAACCATAAAGACCTGATTGATGGTGTGCTGCTGAGATTGTTGTCCTTCAGGCAGGTTCTCACATCTGAGAAATTTGACCAGCTCTGTTGGAGTGGTCATTGTGTTCTTGGTCGCTTCTGTAGCAATATTTTATATCTTCAACAGAACTACATTACCATTCAAAGGTTTGGGGTCACTTAAAATGTCCTTATTTTCTTATGTTTTCATTTCAACAAAAATAAATTGATCAGAAAGAAAATGTAGACATTGATAATGATGTAAATGATTACTTTAGCTGGAAACTGCAGATTTTTTATGGAATACCTACATAAACGTACAGAGGCCCATTATCAGCAACCACCAGTCCTGTGTTCCAATGGCACATTGTGTTCGCTCTCAGTGAATAGGTGCCTCCGGGATGCTGGCTTTGTAGGCACAGGTAAAAAGGCACAGTTGCAGAGTCCAAATCCATATCTCAGACTGGCCAATGAAAAGAAAAGATTAAGATGGCCAAAAGAGCTCAAAAACTGGAGGAAGAACTCTGGCTAGAAGGCCAGTATCCCGGAGTTGCCTCTTCACTGTTGATATTGCTACTGGTGTTTTGCAGGTACTATTTAAAGAATCTGCCAGTCAAAGACCTGTGAGGCGTCTGTTTCTCAAACTAGACTCAAACGTATTTGTCCTCATGCTGTTTGTTCACTGGTGCCTCCCACTCCTCTTTCAATTCTGGTTAGAGCCAGTTTGCGCTGTTCTGTGAAGGGAGTAGTATACATCGTTGCACTACTCCCTTGTACTACTCTGACACTACCTTGCAAAGCCTGATAATGGACGTTTTCTGTGGTTAAAGGCACATGTCTAACCCAGGAACCTCACCGCTGTTATACCTGCCCTCCTCTATTTGCCTTGATTGCACATTTAGTATTGACATTTGTACTGCATCTATAACTACCACTTTGTGGGATCTGAGCATTAACAATTACAATATGAATGTACGTTTCATTGGCAGTGAATGTGCCTAGATAATGAGATTAACAGAAACCTCTCTGTTAAGATGCTCCCTCTAGATTGCGCTCTGGTAACCACAGGAATGTTTACATTGACCAATTGGCATGGGGGTTACTGTCTTGGCTTTGCTAGGTAAACACGCCCCTCAATGTATATAACAGCTTGTAACCAACATTACAGTGAGAAGAGACTGAGTGAGAAGAGACTGAGGTTGTGTAAGGAAGACAAGGTCCGTAACCTCATGAACAGACTATCAATATGCTGCAATAAACATGTAATGAAATCTCTCCCTTGACAAGCGGGTACGCAAATAATGATTACACCACTATACGACTAGGCTGAATTCTAACAACTTGTAACATACATATACTTAGTACTTGATTTACTTAATACTTAATTGTCTGCGCTCTTCTGTTTGCACTTCTGGTTAAGTGCTAACTGCATTTCATTGTACTGTACTTGTACTTAAATAAAATTGAATCTCATCTAATGTAGATATTCTATTGAAAATCATTTGTTTCGAGCTACAACAGTTATTTTCAACATTAACTATGTTTTCCCTGTATTTCTTATCCATTTGGTGTTATTTTAATGGACAAAAAAATATAGAGTTGCTTGGATGCCAGTCCTTGATTTTTGCTCAAGCACAAACAGATGTTTTTTGCTATATAATAAGTGAATATTATTTGTAGATTGTTGGCAAAACAATAATATTAATCAGTTATAAATAATATCTGTAACACAACAAAACATGGAGAATGTAATGAAATCTGAATACTTTCTGAAGCCACCGTAAATCAAATTTGATCTCATTCTAATTTTTTGACAGCCAAATGGGCTATTAATACATTGCTGCCTAGTTTACTTTGGCTATAGATACAGGCACATACTTTTCTAGACCGTACGCAGCTGCTGTTGTCGGTAGGCAAGCCTCCAGTTGATGACTTCTTTCAATGAAATACATGCTGTCAGATCTCTAATGTTTCGATGTAGATGTAACATTTACTTAAGACTGTTCGCTTCTTTCTAGAGTGATTTGTTTCCACACTTGTTAAATAAATTGCCTTTTCGAACCAATGGAGAAGAAAATTACAGAACTACATATAGTTATTGAGCCCCTAATATATTAATTGATCAGTTTGTCTGCTATCTCCCATGGGATCTGTTCAAAATCAGTAGAAACACATGACAGAAGTGGCATACAACATTGTTTTGACTGTTGTATTTTGAGGACTGTTGTATTAACACTCTCATGCATAACAATAATATATATACACACAAAATTACTGTACTTCTCACAATAGTATGAAACTGAAATTAATTTTAAAAAATTACAATTAATAGCTATCTAATTTTAGAGCACAAAACAATATGAATAGGAATAGGAATATGGCATCTAAAAAAAGACATTCAATTGTCTTTAGAATGGTAACTTATACTCATATTTCTTCATGAAATTTTCTTTGATAACAATAGC
The DNA here is from genome assembly GCA_016801105.1 of Esox niger. Taxonomy (NCBI): domain Eukaryota; kingdom Metazoa; phylum Chordata; class Actinopteri; order Esociformes; family Esocidae; genus Esox; species Esox niger. Next base: position 36,378 of record JACXGJ010002568.1, on the reverse strand, counting down.
AGTGTTTGAGGGCAGCTCTTGACTTAATAAGAGCAAGAGCTGACAAATCACACATTAGACAATGTTCATCTAAATGTAAAAGTTAATAAGGCTTGTTCCATTAAAGTAGACTATCCCAGATGTCCTTGGTTGCTGTTTTGCCTAAAAAAGGAACTGGAGTGCTGTTTGCCTAAAATTAGAAGTACCAGAACGACGTTCCGGACCAAGTCAAGCACTGCTTAAGAGGATTCATGAGACGGCGGTAGTACTACTGAAATGCACATGAGTGGGTATTTCAGGGACTGAAGTAATATTTTGCTGGTAGTACAGTCACCAGGTTAGGTTTAGCCTACAAGAGCAAACTAAGGAAAAACACAGATAATCTGAGCCTGAGTTGATGAGGCAACCATGAGCCAAACTGTTCTAATAAACAACACTTCGCCCCCAAGTCCCTGCCACGTTTGAATATGCTGCAAGGTCTCAGTCATCTAACTCAAGAACCCTTTAAAGGTGCACTCTGGGCACATGATCATCCTATTAAAATCACCAAGCTCCTCCATATACAACTTTTTATTATTTTAAAGTGACCTCACCCTGTCTACCCAGACACATTACCAATTACAGTCCCAATCTGAATAAGATTCAGGTCTGGATTAGCACTTCAGATGGATGATGACAGGATGTCTGCTTAAACACCCAGGAACTATAGATTCCATCAGTCTCATGGAAGAAATATAACTCAAATACCACATGAGCACATCAGTGGAGAAGACCAATAGGCCAGAGGTGGCAGAATAAAGCATTCAGGAAGGGATGTTTGGCTTTAGCACTATCTGACAGTGAGGAGGGGATGGTTCACTGCTCCATAGACAAACACCATGGTTTTGTAGTGGATATGAGCCTCAATGAGAAAGCAATGGAGTCAGCAGAGGAGCAGGGTAACAGGGGGAGGTTAAACACAAGCCAGGCTGCAGTTTTCAGGATATGTTGCAGGTGTTTGATTGCTCAACCAAGGAACCCCACCATCAATGTTAGTCAAGAGATGACACGGCAAGGGCCTGGATTTGTACCTGCGCATATTGTGCAAGATTAGGACAATTGATTGTTTCTTAAAATTATTGACAAATAAATCTTTAAAATATTTTCAGACAGAAAGCAAGATAAAAATAGAAAGTTATAAATGATAACATTATGAGGAATTGTTACAAAGCCCATGCCTCTAGCAGTCAGTCTATGGTGGATGGTCCAGAGACCATTAACATAACTCATTAGTGAGTAGTGAAAGGAACAGTGAGAACAAAACAGACAACCAAATCTACCATCGAACAAACATTTTTTTATGAACACATGGTAAATGGGTTAGGGAAAAGGGGCTGAGCTGGACCCAAGGAATGAAATCAAGTATAAAAAAACAGAACTTGCCTGCATCAAGAACAGCTTGGCTATCTACTAACCTACATTAAAATACAGTGGGTCCGCTCAGTTCTGACTAGTGTTTATAGACATGGTTTTCCTTGCCCAAGGTCGACTTGCTAAAAATCCACTTTTCCCAGGTACAAACAAAACACACAGGTTAAACAGAGACTAAAAAGCAAACTATGGACTAGACAACAGCAAACAAAGCACAATGAAAAAAGGAGCATCTGTCTGTCAAAAGGGTCTATATCAAGAGTTTGTCTCTCTCTCTCTCTCTATTCCCATGTGTGATAAAGCAAAAAGAGTCATGGGGAGAAACAATGGGATGTGTGATGTGATTGGGTAATGGACAAAAGGAACAGGTGGTGTAATCAGGAGGAGTGCAAGGTGATGAACTGATTTCTGCCAGGTGGGCCCAACTATCAGGAACATTAGGGACACCTGTGTTTAGGGGAGAAGGAGGGGAAAAACCCCAAAAGCACATACAGGGTGCCTGCATGCTTAACATACGTCATTTTTTACTGTACTACTAGCATAAGTACAAGCACAAGTTGTTTAAAATGTCTACAAAATCGTTCAGATTGCCTAAGATATTAAAGCTTTGAAGCTTTCGCACCGGTTCAGTTTGCATTGAGTTGTAGTGTCTTCACACTGGCTTCATGCACCCCATTGTACGATCCCTCAACGTTAAACCACCCTGGACTTGCTAGTACTATTCCAGTCTCGTTCAATAAGGGTTAGGGTTAGAGGAGGGGAAGATAACAATAACAATGTTATTGTTTAAATTCTGTCTGCTAAACATTAGAGGCAAGATGCTACAGTGCCCTTTTAATTAACCTATAATAAAATGTCCAAAGTTCAGTGTGTGAGGTGCAGCTGTACTCTGTGTATGTTGTCTACATCTTGCAATTCAGCCCATTCAGTCCTGACCTCAACTCTATTGAAATGATGTGGAATTGTTTAAAGCAAGCCTTTCGTGCAAGACGTCCCAAGAATATCAATGGACTGAAACAGCTCTTTAAGGAGGAAGTACCTTTTACTTGTTTTGCAGGTCTGAACAACACAGAACGTTTGCTTGAGATTATTGCTGCAAAAAGAGATTTTTTTCAAATTACACAAATCATAGTTCAAATACATTCTCCAGCCTAGGCTCTCTTAGAACAATGAGTTCAATGACAACATCCGAATGTACATATTTAGGTGTGTTCTTTGTTCAGTCACACTGTGTTTGTTGGTATGACATCCAATAGATGAAGATTAGATGTGTTTTGGGAGTCATTTCTACAGGTAGGCAGGAAATCTCTACAGGCAGGCATAAACGCATTTCTGCAACTGAACATACTCTACCAGAGCCATCGCATTAGATTTCTTTACTGTAACCAGTGCAAAATAAGATTTACTGTGCATGTTAGTTATTTACAGAAACTTTTGACAATGTAATGCTCAGTTAATGTTTTTCTTTATATTATTACTATTTTATAGTAAATGTTTTATATGATGGGGTTTAAAAATCAAAACAAATAAAGTTTGGAATCCCTACATTAATGCTAAACTCAAAAACATGCATAAAATCAAATACTTCACCACTAACAAAAAGTTGTAATGTTTACATCATATTTATGTAGGCGATCTAGTTACACGTCTTTAATTTTTGGGTCAAGACATGATATACCAAAAACTGTGAAGGAAGCGAGACACATCACTCAAACACATATACTTGAACACCACATCAGGTTGAATATGATGACATTAATGGCATTAGTGAATATCTTCTTAAATTTACAAGTTACAGGTCCTTTTCACAAGAGGGCAGTAACAACCTAAGGACTGGATGTAAGACCTGAGTATCTAATTAATGATAACATCGATGAAATTCCATGATCATTCTGACATCAACGATTTAATTTAGCAAGTTCCATGCAGTTGTCTACTTAAGAATAGGGAAGGTCCTTAATGACATTGCCCATTTTAAAAGGCTTAGGTCAACCTGTGTCCAACCTCTATCCAACTATGTAAATAGCTTCATATGTCCCATGGAAGAATCCTATGTAGAGAAAGGGCTCATCTGTGTTGCTGTTCCTTTATAACATCGGTTTCACCATGGGCAATGCCATTAAGTCCACTTCCATGTTGAAGTAGTTAATTTCAGTATTATTAAATGGCTAATCCCTCCTGATGACCGGATTAGAGTTGAGATCAGATGACCAACCAGGTCATAAGGAAGGATCCGCAGATGACCAACCAGGTCATCAAGAGGGATCAATAAATGACCAACCATGCTATATACATTTGTATATATGTTAACATACATTCATACAAAATATCATAATAAAGGGAAATACAAGAAATACAAGCAAATACATCAGGTTCCACATAACATATATTATTGCATGATTATAAGTCCAAGATGTGCCATGGTACAGCTCTTTTAGCAGTTATTTTGATAAACAAAAGGGAAGATGACTTTGACAAACATTTATTTGTTGTTTAAATTACACAGAAGGGACTTGGAAATGAAATAACTTGCTAAAATAGTCAAATGTTTACTGTAATGCAACATTGCCATGATCATTTCATCAAAAAATAGCTAGCAGAGTCAGTCCAAAATAGCTTGAGACACTAACATTAGCTATAAATTGTTAGCTAGCAAGTAAAATAACCTCATTAACTCAAATTATGTTTTGAAGCCTGAGTAGCAAATGCATATCAGAATCAGCTTTATTCACCAGGTATGTGTACACATACGAGAAATTTGACTCTGGATTACACGATGTGCTTCCTCATAAAAAACGTAAACAAAGGACACTCAACAAGAGTCACCAACTGCAATATAGAGTACACAAAAAAACACAAAATAAACCAAACAACAACATAGTAAGAATGGTGAGACAGCAATGCAATTAACAGGATATAAAAGGTTCTGAAAATAAATATTTTTGTGCAGGTATTATTATTTACATAATGACAGTGGATGTGATCTATATATATAGCAGAGTTCAAACAATGCTGGAATTAATAGATACTTTTTTGTGCAGGTGTAATGTACATAGCTGGATATGATATACACAGTATATAGCATAGAGTATGAACAACACTGAATTACAGGATGAGGAAAAAATACTAAATAAGTAGTAGACAGGTGGATGTTAGGGTCAGAGTTACTGGGTGGTTATACAGGGATTGTGCCTGGTACTAAGTGACTGAACTTGACTGTTCATCAGAGTGATGGCCTATGGATAGAAACTGTTCCTGGGTCTGTTAGTTTTGGCGTACAGTGCTCTGTAGCGCCTACCAGAGATGAGGGAATGGAACAGGTTGTTTCAAGGGTGTGATGAATCTTTTACAGACTCTGGTTTTCTATAAGTCCTGGATGGAGGGCAGGTTGGCACCAATGATCTTTCCTGCTGTTCTAACTGTCCATTGTAGTCTGTTCCTTTCAAGTTTCGTGGTAGATCCAAACCAAACAGTGATGGACATGCAATGAACAGATTGGATGATGGCTGTGTAAAAGTGAATCAGTAGCTCCTTGTACAGGTTAAGCTTCTGCTGGTGCAGAAAGTACAGTCCCCTCCAAAAGTATTGGAACGGTAAGGCAATTTCCTTTGTTTTGGTTGTTCATTTGGGTTTAAGATCAAAAGATGAGTATGAGACAATAATTCACAAATTCTGCTTTCATTTCCTGGTATTCACATCTAGATTTTTTAAACAACTCAGGAAATACCACCCTTTGTTGGAACCCACCCATTTTTCAAGTAAGCAAAACTATTGGAACATGTGACTGACAGATGTTTCTTGTTGCCCAGGTGTTGCCTTTTAGGTTGATTGTTCAAACATTAAATAGCTCTGCATGACTAGTCTAAGTTTCCATCCTTGGTTTAAACCTATAAAGACTGCATTTCTTGTTAAAGAGGATAAACCAACATGAAGAACAGAGAGCTGTCTAAGGGAGAAAAGCAAGCCATTGTCAAGCTGAGAAAATAAGGAAAATTGACCAGAGCCATTGGACAAACATTGGGCATAGCAAGCACAACAATTTGGAATGTCATGAAAAAGAAAGAAACTACTGGTGTACTGAGCAACAGATGTCAAAATACTTCAGCCAAGGAAAACAACAGTAATTGAGGACAGAAATATTGTGAGAACTGTGAAGAAAACCCCCAAAACACCAGTAAGTGACATCACCAACGACATCACCAATGACCTGTTTGAAGAAGACTCAGAGAGCAGAAATATAGAGGACACACCACAAGATGCAAACCACTCATCAACAGTAAGAATCAGAAGGCCAGATTGAAATTTGCAAAGAAGTACAGAGATGAGCTGCAAAAGTTCTGGAACACAATCTTATAGACTGATGAGACCAAGATGGATCTCTACCAATGTGATGAAAGGCCAAAGTGTGGAGAAATAAAGGAACTGCTTATGATCCGAAGAATGTTGGAGGTAATGTCATTTCTTGGGAGTGCATGGCTGCTTCTGGAACATGCTCATTAATATTCATTGATGATGTAACTGATAATGCTAGCAGCAGAATGAATTCAGAAGTGTACTGAAACATTTTGCCAATTTACAGAGAAATGCATTGAAACTAATCGAGAGGAAGTTTATCATGCAGGACAATGACCCAAAGCACACTACCAACAAAATAAAGGACTTCTTCAGGGGAAAAAAGTGGAAGGTTTTAGACCGGCCAAGTTAATCACCTGAACTTAACCCAATAGAGCAAACATTTCACCTCCTTAAGAGGAGACTGAAGGGAGAAACACGCCGAAAACAAAAAGAACTGAAAGAAGCTGTGGTAAAAGCCTGGAATTGCATAACAAATGAAAAATGCAAAAGTTTGGGGATGTCGATGGGTTGCAGGTTTGAGGCAGTTATCGCAAGCAAGGGTTATGCCACCAATTATTAATTGTTATTTACTTTAAGATTATTTGTTCCTTTACTTTTGCTCACCTAAAAATGCTGTGGTCTAATACAAACAGTGATATGTCCTAAGTTGTTTAACACATCAAGATGCAAATACCAGGAAATTAAAGTTGAAATTCTGAACCCTTGTCTCATACTCATTTTTTTAAATGGTCTTCAGTGACCAAGAAAAAATAAGAAATTTGCTTTGCTGTTCCAATACTTTTAGAGGGGACTGTACATCCTCTGTTGGGCCTTTTTAATGATGGCATCTGTGTTGGGCTCCCACTTTAGATCCTGGGAGATAGTGGATCCCAGAAACCAGAAGGATTCCACTACAGACAAAGTGTTGCTGAGAATGGTGATGGGGTCAGATTTGGGGGTCTCCACCAAAAGTCCAAATTCACAGTTTTGAGCATGTTATGCTCCAGGTTGCTCTGACCACACCTGAGGACTAGCTGTTCAACCTCTTGTCTGTAGGCAGACTCGTCACTGTCCCAGATGAGTCCGATGACTGTAGTGTTGTCAGCGAACTTCAGTAGTTTGACAGATACTGGCAGACAATTTGCATTGTTCTGCACAAAAGATGTGGATGGCACGCTCTTGGACTTAACAGCAACACCCTAAGCAAGGCCAAGTTGACTCTCCAGTGGTTACAGCAGAAAAAGCTGGAGTGGCCATCACAGTCTCCTGACCATAATATCATCAAGCCACTCTGGGGAGATCTCAAATGTGTGGTTCATGCAAGTCGACCTAAGACTTTTCATGACCTGGAAGCATTTTCACAAATTGAATGGACAGCTATACCACCTGCAAGAATTTGCAACCTAAGATAACTATTACATAAGACTGCATGCTGTCACTGATGCTAAAGGGGGCAATACACAGTATTAAGAAAAAGGGTATGCAGACTTTTGAATAGGGGTCTGTCCCATTTTGGGACTGCAAGGTCTGGTGCACATCAGAAACATGTGGGTACCTCACGTTGACCAGTAGTATGTGCCACAGAATATATGAAAAAAGGAAGCAAATTAAAGGTGGGGTAAAATTCCAACAAGGCCATTTTTTTGCCTGCATAAATTATACCACCCCCTATATTGGGACTGCAAAGTCTGGCACACTTGAGAAACATTTTGGTAGCTCCAACGCGGGTATGATTTTTGAAGGGGGTTGGTTTTTCGGCACAACACCAGGACCGAGCCCAGAACCACCTTGACATCCTCACAACACAGACAATGAAACCGCACAAAAGATGATTGCCAACAACCAAAACTGTAGAAATGATTGTTCGTAATGTTGACTGAGAATTGTGTTCAATTACTATGAATATTTCCACCTTTGAAACCTTTTAATAGAGTGCAATATAACAGTTAATATTAATCTATAGGGTTCGTTGTAAATTAAGAATTTCCATACATACCTTCCACCCAGAATCTATTATGGTCCTCAGAAATCCGATCAAGCAGGGCATATTTTCTCTGTGTTAATGTTTATTCTATTACATCCAAGCATACAGAGTTTTGTTAGGACAGTACATACCTGTCTCTGTTTGGCTGTGAGATCATAAACCTGTGTAGTCAAAGGGTATTGAGTAATCCTCTTTCTGGTTACTTATCACCCTCCACATTGACATGCACAGTACCCACTGCCAGTCTGAAAGTTAATTTGATTATTGAAAAAAGAGCTACTGCGTATTACTTCTGACATTACTAAAAGGACATGACATTTTTTAATTCTGAATACCCTGCATGTCTTCCAGAGCTTTAGACAGATATGCTGTGGTTCACCTTCTGAGTGGTGATAAGAAATCCAAACAGACAGGCTACATGACTGGAACAAAGCAGAGGGACTGTTTGCTTCAATCTGAGGAGGTTCGGGATCATCTGGTATGCACAGAGAACTGTCTTGAGTACTCTGCTTCCCCCAGAATGTTTCCTGATATTGTTTATCACAAAACGCCATAACTATAACACAGCACTTAGTCTACTATATTCCCTCTGGGACATAAACACTGGTGGATTCTGACCCTTGGCTTATTTGTTTTCAGTGTAAGTAAATTTCAGTAATTCCATTGGAGGCAACTGATCTAAGAAATCTGGGATTTTATTTCTTCGTATAATAGGCTATCGTTTCTGTACACCCACTGGGCACACATCATTTCATCGTGGTTGATCAATTGTTACTTTTCAGTAATTTAACAATACTTACTATGTAGTGACCTATACTCAGCAACTCAAAATGACAGACAAATGTTGGTAGAATTCCCAATATCATCAAGATCTTAAAGCACAACAAATTGATTTCTGCTTTAATTATCACCTAAATGGGTATCATTGCACTTGAACAATTTAAAAGCTGTGTTACTGTGTTTTTATAAAAGCACAACCAAAGTGACCTAACACGATTCAGGTTGATTAAGATTCAGGCATATAATTATAGCAGTTTTGTATACATCTACCCAGACTAACAATCATGAACAATCAGCTGTTCTATGATAACAAAAAAGTCAGGCACTTTTAATTCTTTTTAATTTAATTTAGACCTATAGACTTAAGGTTAGATGAACACATGCATCTAACACATTACTAACTTATAAATAAAATGTGAAATGTACAAATGCTTGAAACCCTTGTCAAATGTATTGTCTATTCTTTGTAGAATCCTGGGGGAATTTATAACAAACGCTACTGATGACCTTGAAAATGGTGTTAAGGCCTAAATGGCATAATAGAGGGTGCATACTAAATTATGAACATCAAGAGGTTGTTTCAAGGTTTATAGGAAAGCTGTGTTTACTGGGAAAGGATCAAGTTGCACTATTGACAAACTAATTGTTTATATGAATGTGTTGAAATTCCACACCATAAGCTACACTTTCATGTTTCTTTTGTTTCATTGTTTTTTTTTAATTGGTTTACAAATATCAGGAAATGTTCTGAAAAACACAAAAGGCAAAATGTTTTGTTTTAACATTGAAAATCATAAACACAATGATAAAACAGCCATGTGAGCATAAAAAAATTAAGTATAGAAAATGCATAGGGTTCAAAGTTTGTCGACGTGCTAGAATGCTTATCAACACTGGGCGTAGAATCCAGGTCAAGTTCACAACAAACATCTCCGTAGCACGTATGCCTCCCTTTTTTATAAAAATGCATGGCTGACGTTTGTTATTAATGAATGTCAGTATCATCAAAAGTTTGCTATTGCTTAAATTATCTACAAAGTATTCAGAAATACTCAAAAATACACAAAAACGTCCTCACTGAGGAGCGTAATTTTTTAAAATGTTACAAAGAGAAAGACTATATGGATGTTATGGACAAAATTAAAAACAAATGCAGTCGCAAACATTTTAAGACAGTCAAGTGTAACTTGCTTCTGGTGTTTAGTGCAGCATTGTGTTGAGCTAAGCTTTAAACTTATTTCGGTAAAAAGTACAGGATGAACTATATGCCAAGCCATGATTAGGATGGGCACAAAACGTGTAGCGTATCCGGAGAGTGACGAATGTAACAAATAAATCTGGAAACGGACATGTCCTGGTCAAACTACACGTCTTTGCTTCAGGTAGCAGCAGATATATTTCTCCCTCTCAATTTTTTATTTTTTGTTTGAACAGGGCTTGTCTTTTATGGCTACGGCGCAGCCATAAAAAATGAGTTACGTTAATGGTTAACTGAGGGAACTGCCTAAGGGAAGTATGTTTCCATTAGATCACAGTTGTTTTCCTCATTCACTCAAACTCGAATTATAATTGAACAATATACTTTTAGGCTTACCGCACTGTAGATCAAAGATGTGGGATATTTGAGTGTAAAAACACAGCATACCATCAATTGAGCTTATAACATAAAGATGTTCATTTTTATAATCTATGCATATAAACAATGCAAATGAGGCCCGTCCAATAACAAAATTAATGTAGGCTACATGGCCTAATGGCGTAATACCGACTGGAAATAAGAGGCTAACCTAGCGCGCATTGCGCATCATATGGCAGAGGTCTCTGTAGCTGTATGCGGGACAGGTATATCGCTGTCCACAGTAGCAGACACAGTCTGCACGTTCTCGTCACACAGGGCCAACGCAAAGGCGACAGGTGAAGGCTCAAGCTGCTGTTGGGCATCCTTTGCGTGCGTCGAAGGTGGCCCAGGCCCTGCCCTTCTCGCGACCCCACGGGGGGGTGCTCCGTTCCGCCTTAGAGAGTTTCTGATACCGTTGGAGAGGCGGCTTGATAATCGCCTCACCGCACCTGCGATTCCCCGCTCCTTCTTCAAGAGCCCGACGTCATCCTCCAACTCCTCCGGGGGGACTTCGATGTTGCCAGTGTACCAGAACACCCACCAGATGAGACTGAGGAAGATGACGATGGCACCAGCGTATATTAAGAAGTCATAGAAGAATATGTCGGCAAAAACCCCGATCAAAAGAACTAGCAAACCGAATATGTCAAAGGACACCGCCAACCAAAAGGCACAGGAACAGCGTCCTAGTCCGCCGTATTTCGGCTCCATGTCTCCAAATATTATTGGAGATAACAAATACTTTGTTTACACCACCTTTTCCTTTCTAGCTATCATTTGCAGTCGGATTCCAGTTGAATTCGTTCAAGGTAGTTTCAAACAAAACCGTTTGTTTGAACTGGTAAGGTGAGACAGGTAGGAAGCTCGGCGCTATTCAGGTTTACCTGTGTCACAGCACAGGGCACAGCACAGAGGGGAGTGGCGTGGTAGCCAGGTGAAAGAAGGGAAGGGAGGGTGGGACAGAGGGATATCGATATGACAACACCCATACCCACTGTAAATGTTGAATATTAGTGACGTAGGGGGCATAATGCGTTGTTTGCTTGTAAGCTTACGTTTTATAGATCTCTACCATCAGTACAATATTCGGATATAATTAAAATATAATGGCAAATTAATGTCTGCTGACAATAACAGCTATGTGATATGGGTCGTTATAGAGGTTCTCATGGTGGCATTTAGGAAGCGCATTTCGGAAAAATCTTGTTTTTGGGTAGGGTAGAGTGACATGGGTCAAAACACACTGTGGATAAGACGCCCCCGAAAACACTCACAAAAACACGAAATGTGGACATTTTTTTTCAACATCTCTTCTGCCTCTCACTGGTCTTAATAAACAACACATTTTCTCTGTTTCATCACACCTGCTCAACTATAAAAAAGGTTTTGTACTGGATCTCATTTTAAAGACTGCTGGGATTAAAATATTGCTTAAGTGTAATATAATTTGTAACACTATCGGTAGTTACACATGTAGAATCCCATTCTGCAAGATCATTTTTACGACAAAACAACAAATTTATCAACTAATTCCTTGTTCCAATTGTCTACTGATTCTATAACAACCTTATTTCCATGTTGTCACATAGTAAAACCTGGGTAACGACTATGTCATTTCTACAGTTAGTACAATATTTAATAAAACGCTAATTTGGGTAAGATAATATAAGGTGTTACCATTTTCACTTAAATGTACTTTCGGTAACTCATCCCATTAAAAAAATACTAATAAAAACGGATTGTATATTAGATAGTACGCAAGTCCAGTCTGAGTTCATGTGACCATTAGGAAAAAAGCTGTGTATATACTTAAATAATGGTTTGATAGCCCTGACACATTCAATTTATGACATACTAAAAGGGTGTGATTCGCTAATGATTTATGTAGTATTACTCTTCCACAGGTAACAGTTTGCCACAGGAGAAAATATTCAGGGTCCTTGCGTATCTTTGTAATCAATGACTTTCAAGGCAGATATACAATTTTGGAAAAGGTTTTACTGTTAGTAAAAGAAAAGTATCTTACATTTTTAATGGATGTTCACTCTTTCACTGACTGCATTAATAAAAACATCAACAGTGAACAACAGTATTTTAGCAGTTTCCTTTTCCTAGAAGTCATCGCTGTTGGAGAAATGTAGACGTAAGTAGAATTTTGTGAGTGGCCACTGAGTGTTCTGGCATCCCTCCCAGCACACATTATCTAAGCAGAACCCAAGGAAAAACGAAATACAGTCGACCACCAGAGGGAGCCACAACTATGCATATTCCACAGAAAATGCCTGTTTTTTGCATTCAGAATAACATTGTGGGAAATAAACATCAACACAATATAATAAGTCATGCACCAATCTTCGGGACATATCAGCTGAAAAAGTGGTTTTGTTTTTATTATTCAATACAATATTGATTCATTATAGCATTCTGAATCCCAAAATGTACTGTATCATTGCAACTTTCCACATAACCAGAGGAACATGCCAATTCTACAATAAATATAAATAGATATTTTGCAGTATAAAGGTCTCAAATAAAAACGGAAAGTATCATATCAGGATTTAGTTTTTGTAAATTGTCTTTACAAAGTCAAGGGACAGCAATTATCACCAGAAATCAAGAATTCCCCATATTCTCTTCACAATTAAATTACATTCAGTTAAAATGTGTTCCTCACTAATTTCTACAATAATTTAATAATATTAGTAGATGGCCAATCACAACATGAGTTCAGTAAATGTAAAAAGTTGTGGCACAGAGCCTTCTAGTTCAACAAGACACCCATAATGTCCCACATTTAGAAAGATGGAGACATGCTGCTCTCACATTTTTGAAAATTACTTGTAACCTGAGCAACCTATAAGAATGATTAAAATGTACAAATGCATTAATGTCAAATCCAAAATAAAAAACTATAACATCAGGTTTTATATAAACACTTTGGATAACTTAAACCGAATTAAAACCCAACTGGCTTCTGCCTCCCTTTTTGATGAAATGTTTTGCTTTTGAGCACTGCCAGATGGATACTCAGTCATTTGACCCAGAAATGTATAATTTCATCGACCAACAGTATTTGGAGGGGAAACAGAGCCAGAGTGCGCCAACTGCCACTCAGTGTCCAACTGTCCATTGTGACCTCAGCAATGATTATGTTCGGTAGCATTTTCTGCCTTCATAATCCTGTTTCTAAAGGATTTAGCAATCCAACACAACAGCTACAATGAAAACAGGGGCTTATAGTGGAAAAACAACAACTCATATAGATCACAGTCAGATAGACAGATGGGATAGTCTGGGCTCCAGCAGCAGGGATATGTTCTGTTCTAACCTGACACACATGATGATAAGCATGTTAAAACCTTCCAACAGATCAATCTCATGATGTTCCCATTTACAGACAAGCTATTTCATGTCTAAATTTAGAAGGCAGCTACAGTATGTACAGAAGATCTACGGTTTCACACAGGTCTCACTTGCAAATCAGAATCTACCACGCATGAATTTGTCTAAGCTCTGTGAACAGAAGTTAAATATAAATTCATCCATATCACGTTACCAATGACCTTCCTCACATTCTCCATTTTCAAAATGTGCTTTTCAGAATTACATTAGAAAACTCCCACAAACACTTGAACTACTCTATAATACAAAAACGACATTGTTTCAGCTTTGAGTCCATGGCTCATCAGTGCTGTTCGTGCACCTGAAGCGCCTTGCCATTGATCTTGGTCAAAGCCTTGTGCTCCAGTCTCTGCTTGACCACAGGCACCCACACCAGCCCTGTGACCAAGAACATGAGACCCACAGAGAGGAACACAGGCCCCAGTAGGTAGGGCACGTTTCCCACCTGGGTGAAGTAGAGCAGAGAGAGGGCTGTGCCAGAGCTGAACAGCACCCCACCAATCAGAATTGCCAGGAGGGGCCTGGCAAAGTAGTACCAACAGGGGAGGTTGGTGCCCAGGGTAACCCCTTCAGGGACAGGGTTCAGTGGAGAAGATGCTTCGGTTTCCTGGGTGTCGTGGTTGGTGCTGATTTGGCTGGTCCTTCGATCCATGTCAGACACGGCAAACACTGTGGGTTTCATCGTTGGATAGCGTTGCACTGCAGAGGACGTGCAATGCGGACGTGAAGCAAGTTGAAATATTAGGATTTTATCAAGTACATACTATAAGACTTTTTGTTGAAGATGTACAATATATACCTTGATATTAGATGTCTTGAAAACCACTCAAAATAAAGATACTGTTTATTTCATTATGGAATTTGATATCTTAGGTATTTCTTCTCATATTACAAAACATCTGTAGGAAAACCCTGAACATGCAATATTTCTTAGGTGGAGCTTAAATAAAAAAAGATATCATCAGTATAGCTGAAACAAATATGCACTTCAGTTTGCTCCTCAGATCATGCCCCATTGTTGGAAAGCAAGATAAGGGCAGGAAACCTTTCCCTCTGGATCACTGACTACATAGGATACATGTCCTTGCTTACCTTTAGGCGTTACGCCTGTGTTGTCTCCTTTGGTCTTTTTATCCGGTGTTGGTCAGTGACCGGCTGGCTGCTTTTCTGATTATTAAACCTTCTGTATTGGCTTCCAACCACCCAAGCCACACCCACACAGAACCACGACCCCACCCTGTAGCCTAGTCCCCTAGTCTTTTCATCTGGCTTCATCCTCTTTCCACATCCCTCCTCCGTGTCATCGTGACATTATCTCTGCAATCTGTGGTCTGTTCTGATTTACTCCCAGATGAAAATATTCTCCACACGTGGTAATATTTTTGAAATATAGTACAGTACATGACAATTTCTATGCACAGATGAACTGTTTGAAGTGCTGTGGCAGAAGCGAAAGCATGACCACTGTTTATGGGACCCGAGGGCCAAGTTCTAGAGAATCAACTGAATTATGAACACTACAAATCAAGTATAGACATTTAGGTTACCGTATATGTAGAAAACCATTCAGGCTCAAAATAACAAATTCAAATTAGGTTATAATATGAATTAGCACCAAACATGAACCCACATTTATCAATAAGTAACCCACACAACTATCAACATCACAGTTGTACTGAAATTAAGAAAAGCCACCTGTTTGGTCATTAAGTTCAGTGATTGACACATGGTTGTGGGATTGATTTTCACACTAGACTAGTAAGAAACATTAAAAAATGATATCCCCCTCAATAATATGTCATATTCAGCAATGTGCTAAATTACTATAATGTAAATGTGGGGCAGATGCAAAGTACACATGCTCACTCACCCACACACTATAGTCTGACTTCACACTTCGAGGACTGCCTTAATTCCAGCATTCTGACAGGGCTAAGGATTACCTGTTCTGCTATGCATGATACAGGCTCCAAACATAATTAACACAAACACTAAAATCCTCTAATAACACATGAGTATCATAGCCCAAATAAAGAACATGCACATCTTTCCCAATTTAATATTTTATTGTCATAGTAGTTTGCTTTAATAACATGTGAATGCGCTCGAGCACACTGCCAGAACGCCAAATGAGAAGAGAAACCAAAAGTGGGTAAAAGCAATGGGAGACAATGTACAACCAAGATAATAACATTTTGGTTTCAACTGGTTAAATTCTCTCAAACATCATTTGTAGTTTTTTTGTAAATCATCTTTTTTCGTATTCCAAGCAAATCCTGGTCCACATCTGGTTACAGATATAACTGCTGCCATTTTTCATTTATTGATGGAAGCCAAAAAAAAAGTAAAAAAACCGGAAGAGTAAAAATAATCTGTTTTATGATCATGAGTAGACCAGAGTAGGGGAGTTGGTGAACAGGTTTAGGGGGGAGGGGCCTAACCCAAAGATGGCATAGCTGAGCTCTCAATATGAGAAAGCTGACTCGTGTGGACTTGATCTAGATTTTCATTTGCTTAAAAACAGGTTTCCTTTTCAGAGAAGTTTTTTTTTAAGCTGATCTTCGGTAGGTCAAGAGGGAGAGAAGAGAGGTGGGCCACGGTGCCCTTGTTCCCATCGATGACCCCTCCGGACATCCCTCCTCCCCCACCCGGCACCGGACTGCGACCGGGGACTCCCATGCAACAGCTTCAGTCCCTCTCAGCAACGAGCTTCAACACCTTACCGATGGCAATGGTCTTACCTAGGTACACAGAGATCCAGAGAGACGGAAGTTAACAGCAAGGCCCCTAACCACAACATTCTGTAAATTCCCTCACAGCCCTTTATTCCAATAACACATTAAAGACAAATAAGCATTTCACTTAGAATGACTTTAAGCTAAATGTTTTCATCAATTTTTTTTTAAAATAAAATCAAAGACGAGTTATCAAATCTCGTCTATCACAAGAGACAGTTTTTCAAGCAAATGTAATTCCATGTGGACATTTAGTGGAAAACAATGGTTAATGCAGAATAACCTTGTGCCTTAGGTCCAACTTATACTACTAAGTTCTGTCCAACATTACAGGACCACGCTGGTTCGGTTTGAGGCATATTCATAGTTAAATGTTGCAGGGTCGAATACATCCGGGACACTCCATAACTGGACCACTAAGCTAGGAACACATTTGGTTAAAAAGGGAGCGAGGTAAAAGGTACCACCCTATTTGCAGTAAAAACATGTTTTACATGTATGTTTTCCATATTGAGGTGTGCCACCATTTTAGAGACACTACCACAGTCTAATGTCAATCTGATCTGATGCTGTGAAACATCAGATTAGCTGGTCTCCACATTTTATTCCAGTGCTATTTGGTTGCAAAAAAATGTAATTTTAGCTGGGAGCTCCGTTTAATCTCCCGTTAGTAGTGTGTTAAGTAATCTACCGCTAACCTGCAGATAATACGCAGGTCACGTGTCTTTGCAATCCCCAGAGTGTGTTTTTATAACATAACCCAGGTTCAAGCGATGACATTACCCTTTATGAGATACATCACAGATCTGTGGAATCGCTGCACTATCGGTTGGGACAATGGGAGCTCTGTGCTTAGGCTGCTTTAAAATCGCCTTCGCAATATACAGTACTCAAAATCATCCATTTACTGACGATATCAAGTTATTGAAAATCAATTAGCGGAGCCAAAATTGAGCAAATTGATATGCTAAAAAATACAATTGTATTTGTTTATTGCTGCTCTACCCTTAAAAAAATATACCTCGGGCTGCCTAAGTATTCATCCCCTTGGACCATTTTACAATGTTGTATGCGAAAGTAATATAGATGCATTACATTCTTTTGTCAAAATGAAAGCTCAAATATTTTAAATATCCATGAAAATAAAACACTAAACAATGATGGAATAAGCATTTACCTCAGAGACAACCAAAATTAGAAAACCCTTTGGCGGTGTGTTCACTATGCTGTCTTTTGAGGCAAGTCACGCGTTGTTGGATTACACATTGTTTTAAATTAGTCCTTTCAAAATACTTCACTGAAGATGATGGTTACATAGCAGTTTCTGTGTAAGGCCACAGACTTTATAACAGATTTTCCTTAAAATGGTAACTTAAAACCCCTTAGAACCCAAAGCGGCCTTCCTTAAGATTATTGTAGCAGGTGCCGACGGCTGTTCCTTTACATACAATATTTGGATAAATATCACAAAAAATACCTGATCAAAACTATTTACTGTGTTCCTGTGGATGTTGTCATAAATAAGAAATCTGAAAAATGGTATGGTGACATTTGACTTATCATTTCTTTACTCAAGATGCTAACGCCAAAGTGGCCACAACTTTTTACATTAGAAGAGGCTGCTTGTGTTGTTTGATGATACAAAGTTGGAAACTTCCTTGCTCTTTGAAAGTAATAATGATGTCATGGTGAGTAACAAATACAGTGCAGATATATGTTTCATGTCGTCTAGATTTGATGTTGTGAAATGTTTGTAATATATTTGAGATGGCAATAACAACCCTGTCGTGATAACGTCATAGGCGAGCGCATCAGTTGTGGAGCTCAAATGGTTGCTTGCTCAGTCTTGTAATTGAAAATGTTGCAGTATTTAGCTGTGTAGTTGGCTTACTAAACTAGTTCTAGAACGTTTTATCACATTTCTTCCGATTTCATTCATATATGCAAACTGCAATAGCTAACTAGACAACTAATTGTCTGGTTCAGTTCGTATGTCTGACTATAGAAAAGTTGTGCGGCCGCAAATGGGTTTTGCTAGTGAGACGACGAGCAGTCACTTTCACTAGCTAGTCAAGATTGGAGCCAGTAATGCTGTGCTTTGCTGACGTCATCACGTGATCATGATGATGTCCTGCATTTGCCGACACTTTACTGTTGCCTTGTTTTAACACCTTCCAAACTCTTTCTATCATTCCCACCCCAAAAACCAACTATTCCAGGAGTGGCCGAGCCCAGTACCTTCATCCCGTAGGGTGAACCGTCCCATCTGAGGGAAGTCTTTGAAGGTCTCAAGGCAGATGGTTCCCGCAGTGCGCAGACGGGCAATGCAAACCTGGTCCTGTTTCACAAAGCGTGGTCGCGTCCTACTCTTTTCTCCCGTCTTTTTGTCTACCAGACAGATTAAGGCCTACGAGAGACATACAATAAACATCCCAAGAATGTAGACCTCAACCAGGCGCTTCAGAGTTAAATATTAATGACATAATGACTATATTTACCGTAATTTGCACTTCTTCGATGCAGGTGTGGATGTGGAGGACCGCATTGTAACCCGGGCAGATGATTGACTTGTGCTCGATGATGACAATCTAAGAGAGACCCACAATGCAGTATGAAGTGACGAGAAATGGTGGAGAATCCAGCGTTCCCCCAGACGACTGTGTGGTGCGACATACCTGGGCATCAAACGTGCGGCCAGAGTGGCAGAGGTTATCAATGTTACAGAGGATGAAGCCCGGCAGGATCTCCTCCTCCTCAATGCCCTTCAGTCTCAGCTTCAGGTTCTCACCAGGAGCGGCGTCATCAGTCTCCACGTCATCACTCAGCAGGCTCAGCACCTCGACCGTGTGCTACGGGGAGGGAAGGAGGCCAACCATTACTGTGTGCGTCGGGTGGAAATCTAACAGCTAGTATTCAGTTAACACACACCCATTTAATGCTGCAGACACAGCCTTTACTTGTAGTTACGACCAAAACATAAATGGCAAGGGGGAGAACTGACAAGCACAAACCTAAACGTGTTCAAAAAAAGAAATCCGTCTCATTACATGCACTTTCAGTCCAACGCCTTAATATCTACTACTACTTATGGAATCATAAGAAACAGAGCTTAAAAATGAACGCAGGAAAGACAAAGACGGCACGCTTTTCCCTCTACTGTATACCAGACAGCAGAAAAATAACAAAATAATGAATGATAAAATAAAAACATATGCATTAGTAATTTGCTTTTTCATTCAACCAATAAAAAGAGAAATGCAGGGCCATTATATCATAGAATTCTATTAATGTATATACTTTAACTCATCCCATAAAAAAAGTCAACAAAATAAATAATGGTGACATTTGGATTAAGTACATCTACTGATAAAGCAAGTAAATCAAGATGGCATAGGCCTCAATATAAATGAATGGAAACTGAACTGGTAAATGGATAGTCAGCAGTATTGTGCAAATGCACTGACTTTTTGTACTGCTTGCATTCAGTAAAGTCTGCGTTGCAACAGATTACAAAATGGAAAATACACCTCAAAGGCTGAGAAATGTAGCCCAACTAGGTATGCCAACGGCACAAACATAAACACTGCAAATGCAATTGCATTAAATGAGCAGTTAAACAGTTTGACACAGGCTGCACCTTCAAATAGGAAAACAATTTTTAAATAAAAAAAATTAACTTCATACATTTTTTATTCAGTTTAATAGCACATTATGTAGGATATGATCTCTATTTCTTTTAGAATATTTTCTACTGTTTACACCATTGTTTGAAAATTGCAATATTTGTCAAAGAAATGCAGATTCTATACTTTATCCAAATCGTCAATATGCGACCACAGATGTTTGCCAAGTAGTTTTTGTCAATTTCCATGATCTAGGAAAATTACAAAAAAAAGGAGATGCTCTGTTAACAATGCTGCTTTTTAAACTAGCAAGCTTAGAAATGGGTGTTTCATTTTGTAAATTGATTACAATTCTTATCTTTCAAAACCCTTTATTCACTCACATAATAGTGTTCTGCCTACTGCAACTATGATAACTAGACACTTTAAGACATGAGAATGCACGTGTGCACACGCAATGATTTAGTAGCTAAACCCAATAGGCAAACAATTCTCAAGCCTTGATATTGGTGACGTAAAGTAAAATTGCAGGCTTGTAGTGGCTGCAATAAACAGCAGCATTCAGAAAAAACACCAGAGGGTGCACTTGTATTTGCCAAGTAGATGGACTACTGGTCTTTCATCAACTGGCACCACCTTGTAAACAAGCAACCAGTCAAGCCTAGTTCAGCCGGCCTGCAATAGAAAGAGTTGATCATAGCTGCCCTCAAGATTCTAACCTAGGTCGCCCACGTGAAAGGCTTTGTTTTTAACCACAACAACACAGAGCTGACCATTTCCCAGGGGTCAGTATAGCATATTGACATTATATAATGTCATTCATTATCAACAAACAAGTTAAAATATTTTTTATTGACACCATAAACAATAGTGTTAAACTTAGTAACTTTTCTTATGAAGTTTACCTCCACCACAAATAGTATCTATGAACTGTATCACTTTTGCCACTGGACGTATTAAAAGCATATTAACTAGTAATATGTCGCTAGACACCATTAAGCTTTGTGTTAAACTAAGTAACGATTCTTATTAAGTTTGCCTCTACCAAAAATAGCATCTATTAACTGTATGGCTTTTGCCACTGGCCAGTTATAACAGTTTATTTGCCATTAGTGAATTACATTGATACAATAACTACTGTATGAGTATAGGTGACAAGCAGACTTTTACATCAAGTGAAGACGAGAGAATCGTGCTGGTCTATCCTGAACAAATCCTTATAGCCACCAGAACATTTTTATTTTAAGCTTCCTTAAAGTTACATAAAGTTAAAGCCAGCAATGTTTGTCGGTCTTGAACCTCAGGCATAATGTGTGTTGACTGTTACAAGAGTTGAACGTGGGACCTGTTGTTCCGTAGGCCGCGTCTCTAACCACTAGGGGTAGTCTTTCAGTCAGTCAGGGACGGACTCAGTAAGACATTCACTACTATATGCCGGCTCTGCTTACGCGGTGCCACAAAATTATTATTTCAGAGAACCCAGGATAGATCATTTGGAATCATGCATCAATGCTTGTTCATGTAAAATAAAATACAAAATACAAAAATTATGGAAAACGATCACAGAAACCTAGAATGTTTCAAATAACCACATTAATAACTATGATTTATTTTGAATTTCCATAAGAATAAGAGAACGCTTAAAAAAAGGTCTCTGACCACCAGAGGGTTTTCATGCTTTTATATGAAGTCCAACTTCACAGGATGTATCAACCGGAGTGCTCTAATAAAGGGTTCTGGTACTTCCATGGTAGGCGGAGCTGGGGTCTGTCTTACCCTGTTTGGCATCATGACCAGTTGCTGTGCTTTACTGATGGATCCTGACTCCAGTTTGCCCAGGATAACAGTACCCATGTCCTATTGGGTAGGAAACCACAGAAGGCAAAATGGTTATACAATATGAAAGCCATATCAGAAAAGGGTAGTGTGCTGTAATAGTATGAGACACAAATGGACTGTTTTAAAGGCTTTATAAAACTAGAATACATTTCATGATGTGGTTGTATTTACCTTGTATTTGTCTACTATGGGTAACCTGACGGGTCCGTCGCTCGATCTGTTTAAGTTTGGCAAACTGTCCAAATGTGGAATGAATGGTAACCCTCTGGAAAACATGGGAAGGGAACACAGGTCAGGGCAGTAGTGTCAGGAAAATCTAAAATCCATTTACACTGGAAAGTGATAGTACCTTTAGAGTGGCTTCGTTAATAGAGGAGGAAGGAGCGATTCTTACTGGACAAGAATAGATAGTACCTCCCCATTTCAGAATGTTTTCTTCCGTTTCGTACCTAGTGAACACAACCCAGGATCAACAGAGTAAAGCAAGTAATACTCACGTATACCAAGTGCACGACTCAACAGGCTCCTTGAGGTTGGCTCCTGTGAGGCCGGAGCAGGGCATGAAATGAATGTCTTTCTTGGGGTTGAAGCCAACCTTCTTCAAAAATGGCACTAGTTTTTCTTTGCATTCTTCGTACCTGAAGTTTCAGATCAGATAAGGAACATTTACTAAGCAAGAATTCTGAAGCATGAGAAGAAATGTTTTAGTGAATTTAACGCAGCAGCATTAACAACCCAAAGACAGCAAAGACAACATCCAAATGATTTAACCCCATCATATCGTGCTCTATTATGAGTGTCTGAAACAACCCCTTACGACTACCACAATCCTCAAGGCTAGCGTTAGTTCTGTGTTCTTAGTGTTGACTGCACACCTCTCTAGGCTCCAGTTCACAGTGGGGTCGTCCATTTTGTTGACAAGGATGATCAGATGCTTCACCCCTGCCGTTTTGGCCAGCATGGCATGCTCCCTAGTCTGTCCACCCTTCTCAAAGCCCGTCTCAAACTCTCCTTTCCTTGCAGAGATCACCTACAGATAAAAACAAGAAAATAGGTACCAGGACATCACTGTATTAGGTTTCCAGTATTTTATGATCAAGGGAAAATATATTATTGTTAATTTCAAATCTATAACCCATATTATTTCCCAAGAAAATAACAGATACACAAATGGACTCACAAGTACAGCCAAGTCAGCTTGTGATGCTCCTCCAATCATGTTGGGCACAAAGCTTTTGTGGCCTGGCGCATCAAGGATGGTAAAGTGCTTTTTTTCAGTCTCAAAGTACGCCCGGCCCACCTCCACTGTCTTCCCCTTATCTCGCTCTTCCTGGTTAGTGTCCAGAGCCCAGGAAAGGTACCTAGCAGACAGAGGTAGTTCAACAGAAAATGTCCCAGGAAAAAGGCCTTAGCCAGCCTCTGTAAAAGCAGAACAGTGTGTGGACCTTACCAGGTTTCCCTGTTCTTCTCCTTGGCTTCTCTTTCATACTTCTCCAGAGTTCTCTTCTCCACCATGCCGGTTAAATACCTGCCAAAAGAGAAACGGAGAAATAATGAGGGGAGGAATGAGGGGGACAATATAGGGGAGGGAAAACAGTGGTGAGAAATACAACTGATAATAGAAGCCCAGTTTGACTAAATGCATCATAAATGAATAAGAAATGTCTTTGAATGGAAACCAAAACTCACATAATTTGGCCTCCGATGGTCGACTTGCCAGCATCTAAGCAGAGAAAAAAAAGACAAATGGGTTAATTGCATGATTACACACACAGTCTAATGGAACATGTACTTTTAACTGAACCCCTTCAATTTTTAGAGGTGCAGTGACTGCCCCATTGGGCACCTAGGGGAGCAATTATTATTACCTACATTGCTCAGAAATATTTTGTGTTTTTACCCTCCCAGCTCACGGATTTAATCTAACAACTATTTGGTTACTGACCAAGCACTCCTAACCACCAGGTGGCAGCCATAGTCTAAATTTTAAACACTATTTCTGTTCCCTGTTAGATCAGAATACAGGGTCAGATTTAAGAGGCATCACATGTATAAAACGAGAAACCTGCAAAAGTCTGTGCAATAAGACTTGACCGTGACACTCACCAACGTGACCAATAAACACCACGTTCACGTGCTCCTTCTTGGGCGCGTCAGGCGGGAGAGCAACCACTTTAGGTACAATTGGCACTTCCTCCTCCTCTTCCATTACTTCATCCGGAATCTCCTCAACAACTATTTGTCGCCCTTCTCCACCAGGTCCCCCTCCAGGCTCCGCCTCATTGGGCTCCGCCCCTTTAAGGTCCCATGTCTCCTCTGTGGTCATTTCAGAGTCGCCGTTCTCCACCGGGGCTGATCAAAAACAAAAAGAACAGAGGGTTAGTGGTTAAGAAATGACTAAAGAAGTGAAATGAACAAGACCTGAGTGTTCTAGGAGTTTGCTAAGTAGAGGCCCCACAATTTTGATGTTAGTTACGCAATTTTGTATCATTTCCAGTTAGATGAACAATATAGAGAAAATAAAAAAACATTAGAAACAATAATTATTTTTCTTAACGTGTCTTACATTTTCCAGAAAATGTATTTTTTGTTTCCATGTAATCCCACATTTTGGGGGTTTGCAATCAAAACCCCACCTTTTAATTAAACTAAAAATGTACAATACCATTCAAAAGGTGATCACTTAGAAATTACCTCGTTTTCTCTTAAAAAAAATATCTGAAATTATTTCAAATAGGAAATATAAGGAGAAGAATAGAAAGTAGTCACTGACAAGGTTAGAAATAATGATTGACAATTGAAAGTGGTATCCTTCAAAACGTTGCTTTTGTCAAAAAATCCACCATTTGAAGGAATTACAGCCTTGCAGACCTTGGTCAATATATTGAGGTAATCTAAAGACATTTCACCTGATGCTACCTGAAGCATCTCCCAAAAGCTGGATTGGCTCGATGGGCAATTACATACCATACGGTCAACAGCTCAACAAGATTGAGTTCTGGGGATTGTGCTGGTCACTCCATTATAGACCGAATACCAGCTGACTACTACTTCCATAAATAGTTCTGGCATAGTTTAGAGCTGTGCTTTGGGTCATTGTCCTGGTATGAAGAAATTGACTCCATTCAAGTGCTGTCCACAGGGTTTGGCATGGTGTTGCAAAAATTGAATTATAGCCTTCCTGATTCAACCTGTACAAAACTCCCAGTTTACCATCGCACCAGACCATCACATTGCCTCCACCATGTTGGAGAGAAACGGTATCACGCACTCCTCCAGAATCTTTTCATTTGGCCGGCATTTCACAAATGTTCTTTGTGATCCAAAACCTCAAAGTAATTTTTTTCTGTCTATAAAACACTTTGTTCTAATCTTCCCCTGTCCAGTGTCTGTGGCCAATAAAAAGAAAAGTTTAAGATGGGCAATAGAACAGACTTGGCTTTTTCTTTGCAACTCTGCTTAGAAGACCAGCATACTGGAGCCACCACTTCACTGCTGACATTGAGACTGGTGTTTTGTGGGTATTATTAAACAAAGCTGCCAGTTGAGGGCCTGTGAGGTGTCTGTTTTGCTCAAACAAGACATCACGGTCTTCAACCTATTGTAAGGCCGCGCCAGAGATTTTTTTTAATGAAAAACAAAGGTAAGAAGCTTGCGAGCAAGCAAACTGTCACAGCTCAATAGCAACAAATAGTTACTGGCAACAATAGAGATTTGGCAGCAACAACTAGTTGCCCGGTTTCAGTGTTTTCCGTGTTATGCGATGATACATACACATTGAGCACCAAAAATAAGACTTCCTACTGTTGTATTTTGCCTTCAAAATAAGCCTGCATTGTATAAGTAGTTTGTATTATGTACATTTCCAAAGGGAAAACTACAGACTGGGAAAAATATAAACAAAATCACTAAAATAATAGTTTACATAAGGTAAATAATATACAGTGGAGCAAATTAAATTGTTATGGCTTAAGTTACTTGTGGAGAACATATCTAATAATGTCCTATTATGACATTATTGTTGTTAATTTGCTTGTGTTTATCAGCTTTGTAGAGGGGTTGTGTTATAAATCCAACCACACTTTACCACCCAAAGTTGCTAATAATGGGCCTCTGTACACCTATATAGATATACCCAGAAAAGATCTGCTGTTTACAGCTGCAATAGTAATTTATAACATAAAAATGTCTGTATGGTACATCGGATCAATCAAGACCCTTTTCCCCCAAAATCAAAGACATTAAAAAGTTACCCAAACTTTAACGGTAGTGTGTGAAGTCCAAAACATTAAACCATATCAGGAGACCACATGTTGTATAAAAATAAATAGTTATGAAATGTGGCTGTAGTTACCCTTCCGTTCAACTAAACACTTAGCAGATTCCCAATGGATTGATGAAAGTAGGCTACTTGGAATTTTACATTTAAGCACAAAGGTTTTTGTAATAACCTCCATCTACCAGAAGACTTTCATGAGCATAATCACTAAATGCAACACAATGTGGTAGACACATGCAATGTAATCATATTTTTTTTGACAATTCACTAAGTTCGTGTAAATCACAGATGCATTTCATGTTCGGATACATTTGATCAAATAAACACATTGCTTTAAGAATATGTACGCGGTCATCAACACCACACACTTTCCAACAATACCTTTCATGGCTAACGGAGGAATGATGGCGATTATGTTTAGATTATGCACATTAAATATCATGCTATACACCCAACCCAAAATGTTTTACAAAAATAGTTTATGTCCAAGACTACATCTTTAAGTCAGCTTAAAGATCTCAATTACAAAACACTGGAATCAACGGATTGTGAGGTATGATTATAGGTACATAACAGGGATTGGCACAGATAGTCGAATATTCAAATACCCAAAATGTATTTAGAATTTGAATACTTGTGTGTGTATTCTATTAACCCCCAATTATTAACGTATAGGCCTATGTATTTTATTGGTTGAAATAAATAGATGTGCTTGTTATTTTTCTAAATACTTTAAAAATTCCTATCTAAAATTAATACATATGACAATTCACCATGACATTTTAAAAAGTATAAAGTTTCAAGTTGTTTTTATAATATGCGCTCCATCACACGTGTTTGTTGTTTACGCATCTCTATCAAATCAGTTGTAGTGTGGTTGTGCCCAGTCCGTCAGAATGACGCAAAATATACTTCTTAGCCAACTATTAGCAAGTGGATGAAAGTCAACTAATTCAAAGGAAGAGTGAATATTTTTACTGAATTAATGTTACCTCCTGAAAAGACATTTAGCCACAAAAAGCTAGGTAAAGTTCAGCTGTAGACTCTAAATGTGGTTGAGAGTGCAGAAAACTGAGTCAAACAAATAGCATATAGCTGGCTAGCTTAGCTAACTAGCTTGTCTAGACTCTTCCATCCAATAATTTCAATGTTCCCTAGTACATACATAATATGTATCAGTACATCCCTACAGTATGTGTACCGTTCCACTTTGGACTTTTTGGGCAAAAGGAGGAACACATATTTTGTGAAAATATTTTACTAATTCCTTCATTGAAAAATACATACTATGGGTTTCCCACGCCAACAGGATGCTACTGTAACAGTTACTCCGTTGAAAGGAGTAGTAAGGAGGGATGAGTCGCATCCCTCCATGCGACACAGATAACAACAGATGTAAGTGGAGACTGATATCAGGACAAGAATGATTCTCATTAGAGTACGACATTGAAGTAGGTCAAAAATAAATAAAAAACATATGTAGTTAGAGGGCTGTAACAATACACACTCCTAACCGTATGAAGAGCTCTATCCGAATGGATATATTTTAAAACATTTTCGCAAAAGAAACAGCACTGCTTGATACAATGCGCCATGAATAAAACTGATTAAGCTGGGGGGGTGGGCGTAAGCCTTTTCCACACACGTAACAAAAATTATTGTAATTGCTGGCGCTTTTCCAATAGTTGTTTCATGAGGCAAATGAGAGAAGGAAAAGCAAGTATGACAACAGCAAATGGTGGTATTGATTAAAACAAAAAGCAGAATCCTCAAGCTTCCTTTAAATCTCCAGTTTGGCAGCATTTTTGCATTCCAGCAGAATACAAAATTCATGGACAGAAAGATGGCGATTAAACATTAACTGTATGTCACTGCTTAATCAAAAGTAGCCTATTCAGCTGCTAACACTTCAAAAATGTTGACATCTACACCCCCATCCCACCAGTATCAATGTCCCCAGAGGCGAATAGACAAAAGAAACCAGATAAATGTGTGTCCACCAATGCATCCAAGCAGATTTTAGCATCCATCTAATTGGAACCAACAAATGACAAGAGCAATGGGTGTGCTTAGGTGCCCGAGACATGTTTTGAATGTCCCTTTCCCACCGATAATACCCAGCATGTAGTATCAAGAGTATGTGACTGTAAAAGAAAATTTTAGCCAGGTTTCCAATTTGAGCTTAATTTCATTATCTTATTAAGCTTTACGTTAGGCATTATACACTGCTCAAAACACATAATAATAACAGTATTAAACCAAGTCAATGAAACTTCAGGGACATCAATATGTCCAATTAGAATAAGCGATTGTGAATCAATGTCACCTGTTTTGGGGCCAATTAAAGTGACAACAGGTGCACTGGAGAGGCAAGTGCAAGACAACCCCAAATAAGGGAATCATTTTACAAATGGTGGACACAGACAATTGTTCTTTACTTATCCTCCCTGACTGATTGTTCTCTAGTTTTGCTAGTGTCCTTGTCACTATTGGAAGCATGAGGCCGTCGCAAGAAGGTTTGCGGTCTAAAGAGCATGGAGGAGATACCAGGGAAACAAAACATTAAACAAGGAGAGCTGGACAGGGCCGTAAAAGGGCATCAACCCAGCAGCAGGTTTTGTATCTGCTTGTTTGTGCAAATAGGAACAGGAGGAGCACTGCCAGAGCCCTACAAAATGACGTCCAGCAGGCTACTGGTGTGCATGTTTCTGACCAAACTAAGAGTCAGAAACAGACTCCATGAGGGGGCATAAGTGACCGACATCTTCTACTGGGACCTGTGCTCACAGCCCAACACTGTGTAGCTCAATTGGCATTCGCCGAAGAACACCATAATTGGCAGGTCCACCTTTGGCACCCCGTTCTCTTCACAGATGAGAGCAGGTTCACACTGAGCACAGATGTGAAAGAGTCTGGAGACGCTCCAGCATGACTGGTTTGGCAGGGGGTCAGTGATGGTCTGGGGAGGGATATCCCTGGAGGGTCACACAGACCTCCATGTGCAAGCCAACAGTATCCTGACAGCTGTTAGGTACCGGGATGAAATCCTCAGACCTCACGCTGGTGCAGTGGACTCCGGGTTCCTCCTAGTGCCGGACAATGCATGGCCTCGTGTGGCCCGAGTGTGTCGGCAGAACATCAGAGACATTATGTAACTGCATCTGACGCCGTCAAGTAGCAACACAGACTGTCCAGGAGCTCACTGACGCCTTGATCCAGGTTTGGAAGGAGAAACCCTCAGGACACTCCCTGCCATCTCATCATGAACACGTCTAGACGTTGTTGGGAGCGCATGCAGGTGCATGGGGGCCAGACACATTACTGAGTCTAATTATGAGTTGCCGTGATGAAATGCACCCAAATTGGAAGTGCCTGTGCTTTCAATTGTTCACTTAGATTTTTGGCGTGAGTTTGAATCCGGCCATCAATTGGTTGGTGATTATGGTTTCCATTGACCATTATGTAATTTTGTTTTCAAGTAATTACACCATGTACAATAAAGACTGAGCAGTAATAAATTTTGTTAATCGAGACAATATGCGATTTCAGTTAATGTTTTTGAGCAGTGCAATCCTTCTGAGATCTCTGGCCAAAATAATCGAAATTCTTCAATAACTGTTGACAATACATTAGTGCTGTATTGAAAATGTTTTACGTTGTACTAATGTAATGGATTAAAACTTTGCTCAAAAAGCATAGTTAAAATGAGACAAAATGCTACTTATTGGGTGCAGTCTGGACCCCTGATGTCCAGTGTCTTATTTAGATTCCTACATCTGCACATGTAGTTAGGATAGAAAGATTAAATGTGAAACACAGAAAATAACATAGTTAAAGGTGACTACTTTAGTTACAGCTCAAATTTACCCCTAATAGTTTGTCATATAAAAACAAAATATTTCCACAGCTTTATGTACATAATTTCTAAAACATTGATAAAACAACCCTTTGCCAATGTTTAGAAAAGTCTGACTGTTTGGCAACATACATCCTTTAAAGACTGTGATAGTGATATTTGAAGAGCATGAGCATTTGCCAATCCAAAAATGAGAACATAACATTTTGGGACTGTGAGTGGTCCATGGATCTGGTAGCTGGTGCAGAGTTTCCCTCTGATAGTAGTAACAGCGGCGCCCCGCCGGGGCAAAAATGTGAGGCGCTGAAAAACAATTCAGTGCCGCCATTAATGTATTGTACGAAATACTATATAAAAGAGTTTGTAAAGTTAGAAATACAATGTGAAATCATGGAGCACTGTGTGCTACATCCAGCACAAATATATTTTCTAGCCCCTCGATAACCCCCAGTGCAACACACTAAACGGTATTTGGAATTCATACTGCCCCATTAGATTGTAACTAGTGGCTTTTATTAGGAGTCTGTGAGGCAATTCAAGAACTGTTTTAGAGAATAGTTAATTGAGAGTGAGTACATATGTTATTATTAGGGAATGATGTTGAGCCATTACTGTCAAATGAGGTTAAGAAAATAAAGCTGACAAGCAAGAGAGACTTGTGTACAGGGAGGACGCTGTAAGCATTTCACACATCATGCCTTGTGTCGTTGATTGCCAGCATGTTGCCCCACCCCCCAAACGATGGGTAGAAATGTAGGGGGGACACTGCGATGAACTCATATCTTTCGTCTTCTAGCTTCTCTTTAAATCTGCACAATTTCAACTTTTGTGTAATGTAAATTAGGATAACATTAAGGAAGCAAAAACAATGTTGCCAATCTGTGTACGATTAGTTCAAAAAGGATAATGACATTATCACTGACATGAAGATTGCGGTAACTACCAGGGGGATATCTTGAAGAGTTGAGACAAATAGTACAATATATAAACATATGCCCCTTGAGGCTCTGTGGTGAAACCAATCAACATAATAGGTTGAAAAGCCTTTTTTGTCCAAGGTGAATGAGTCCACACTCAAGGGAAGGGGAAATAGAAGGCATCAAGGCTGCATTCACACAGGGAATACAGTTCTGATCGTCTACTGACCAATCAGAGATAATTTAAAATACCATAGCCAAAGAATTGGACGGCTCATGTTTAAAAAAAAATTTCCAGCATCACTCAACTATTTGTTAAGACTTGGTACAGCACACAAACAGGGCTGAAGTACATACATGGGGCATCCGGTAAAGGGCCTCAGGAAAAACAAAGCATGTAAGTCTATATATAAAAGGCAAAAAAATATTTGCTACTGAGGTAGTATTCATCTAAGAATGAGGATAAGGGACACTGCAGTACAAAATAGATACACATGAAAAAGAAGCACCACTGTACAAAACCTGTTGTGCTGGAAACATTAGAAATGTGTGACTATTAAATAAGAAGTTGAAGGCCTACAAATATCGATTACAGAATCATACCAGTGGCACTTGGTTGTACACTTCAGTGAATAAGCAGTACTTACGAAGGTCTTTGTCAGAGGCTGGAGGCTAGGCCAATAGATTGTGCAAGGCCAGCTAGGCTATTCAAGGACAATGCTGGACAACAGGAACAAACCACCAGAGTAACAAAAATACATACCTGCAGTTTCTGCAAAATCCATGGTTGCAACAACAGGTTCAACATCCGCTGAAAGAAGTAGAATAAAATTAATGCTTCATCACATACTTGTCATCAAATAAAATGTGATGTAGGAATGGTGTGAAATCTGAAATGTAAAGAAAGCTATCTTTCTGTATGTTGTGGTAGCCAGAACTTACAGTTCATATTAAGCCTATCAAGGTCATGATAACTAATCTTTCTTCCAGACACTTGGCCAAAGGCACCAAAGATCTGGGGGGAACAATGCCCCAAACTCAGCCTAAGAAAGCAGTGATAAACTCAAAGCTTGAGGTTGTCAAAGCTTTACTATAATGCATTTGTTAGGATACAAAAAGGGTTACTACAGTAGATATATAGCTTATTGAAAGAACATTGCGCTTGCATTTTAGTTGGACTAGCTGGTTAGCTTATCTTTGGATGGGGCTGACCCAAAGAACAATGCAAATGTGTTTGTGTATATCTTAAAAAGTCCATCAAATACTATTCCATAAAACACGACACTCCTAAGATGTTGAAAAATGTGCAACTATGAGCTACATGTCAAAACCACTAATAAACATTTCAACAGAATTATTCTGAGAATTTTGTTTAGGTTAAAGAATGGTTGTGGTGGTTAGGTAGCATGATAATATCCATTGGGAACAGATTGCAATGGAAAAAATAATAAAATAATATTTTACATTGGTCACTTCTACGGAATTCGATGGTCCGCACAGGAAAATGGGTTGATGTAATAAGACATACAAGCTTCATCCTAGCATGGGACAAGGTTATACAAATGGCAACACCAGTTCTCACTATGTGTACTATAACCAACAGTTTGATGTTCATTAGCTTTACACTGCTGAAGGGTGGTTGAATATATTTAGTATAAACACCCACTGGTGACCCTCGGTAAACAGAAAACATGCCTGCACAGAACAGTTTGGCAGATTAATGGACAAGGTCAAAGAACTATTTCCCTTGTGTTGCCCCCTGCTAAATTAATAGAGAAAAATACTAAGAGGAAGCAAACAGTTTTAAGTTAAAAAGATTACTCTAAGAAAAATGCTAGACTGGAATGACTGACTAACAAGTTAGTACGGCCAAAACCGATCATGATTTACAACAATACGTATTCAACGTATTGGACAAATATAGAAAAGAACGGATTTAACAGTGCCAGCATTTTTATAATATGATCTTGGAAAGACTGCTTTCGAGCTTTGTTCACATTGCATGCCTTAAAGGGGGAAAAACTATGAATATTGAAGAAGAAATGTCATTAATCGACTGATGCAATTATTAGACTGTGCACGCAGATCTCTCACTCAGAAAAAACAAAAGCGATTTGATAGAATGTAACAAAGTTAATCTACATGGAAACAAATGTTTGGTCACAAAAATACAACATTTTGGAAGTTCCATTATATGTGCTAACATGCCATATACCCACCGTAAAAGGTTTCTTTTCAAACAACATCTGCATAGACAACTCATGGGCTTAATGCTTACTTTTACTACACCCACATCTTTCTTTAGCCATTGTGATTCACTTATCAACCTTACAATGACAATTTCTTAATTTTCAGCAGCTATAAATATACATCAAAAATATTAAGATGCGTGCAGCAACTTTTGCAAATCCTTTTTTTAAACCATTGACACTGGGCTGGATGTGTAAGACTTATATGTGCATAATTTATAAGTAGAATCAATATCATACATCAGTTAACCTTGACATTCCAGGTTTGAATATGAGGGGTTTTGATGACATGGGGCAAATACAGTCACGTGCATGATATATTACACAATTGTCACAGCCTCGTTATGTCTAGACAGCACCACTTTAACAACCAGTGGATGAAAATCCCAGAATGCATATTTAAGTAATTACATTACATTATATTTGATGAATATTCACTTAATTGGATCAGAGTTTGTGACAGTGCAAACAACAGCATATTTTTTCTTTCCCTCAGTCTGCTTTTCGTGGTATTTGTTAGTGACCAGTCTATGAACAGTCTAGTTTGCGCAGCATACGAGGTGAGAAAAATCACTGACAAATAACAAATAATAGTTCAGACAAATCACATACGGATAAAACACTTGAATTCAAATGTATTGCTGGATGTGAATGTGACTTGGCTTTCCAATGTCATTAGGTTTTTGCCTGCTCAGACTGCAGGAAACAAATCTGACAGGAATTTAATATGGTTTTCAAATTTGAGTAACTTGAAACAGCTATTGTCAACAAAAACGTAGTAGGTGCACCAGCATGTCTTTTGATGACATGCACTGTATTGTCTACAGAACTTTTAAACTGTTCTTTTGATCATCCACGTCACACTAGCAGACAACTCATAGTACCACTTCCTCAACAAGTTGTCATATCGACTCTAGGCTAGCGCAATTTATGCGAGGTAAGGTAGTACCTAACATAACCAGTTTATATTACTACGATCAGAGCCATATAGTAAGTTAATATATTGTGGCTAGCCATATCGTACTTTAAATAATCTACATTAAGTCCTAACGTAGATAAAATAGTGGTAGCGTTAGGTACTTAAAAAATACAGCGGAAAATGGCCAATGACCATGTATAATAACGAGCAATTTCGGATTACAAATCCCACGCAGACTGTCAGGCAACCTGTAAAAAAAACTAGAAATACGCACGCTAGGGCCTAAAAGCAACTACCATATTACGCAAGTGCTGACTACACAGCTAAACATGCCAGATAGCTAGCTAGCTCGGGCTACCTGATTGGCTACCTAATAAATTAGTTACCCAGCATCATGCTTAACGTTGTTAGATAGTTAGCGACAACTGAAAGTTCTGTATGGTAGATTGTAACTAAATTACATAATGTACTGAACGTAGCAAGTGATGATTTCAAACTACAAAGTTAGCTATTTGCCGGCTAGCTTGTGAATCTTTAGTAGTCACGTTACCTAGCTGACGTTAACCTGGCTGAGAATTGCTTAGCTTTAGCCAACAGTCGGTGTTACGTAGCTAATTTGCTAACTTAAGCTAGGTAACATGCAAGTGGTGTGGCTACTAACTACCTAGCAAATTTTATTAACCACAAGTAATCACATGATGGACAAGTGACATTAACTAGACAATTGGAAACGTTAACGAACTACCGACAATTTTACCAACCGTTAATGGCATACATAACCACAGTGTACTACAACACAGTAGATAGCTAACCAACTTAACGAAGTTAGCTTGCTAGCAAGATAGCTTTGCTATATCTAGCAGAATGCCAACGTGACTGCGAACTTACCACCGGAATCAGTATCTTCCGAGGGGCCTTTCTGTAAAAAGGACGGGACGAATTCGACGGCGTTTATGTTGGGGACAAACGGCTTGGCATTCACATTCAGGGCTGCGAATGCAGAATCGAGTTTTCCATCGACTGGGGCCTCCACATCGTCTTCTTGTTCCCAGGAATCAGGGGCAGCGTCTCTCGGGTCCATCGTGGATATTTGCTAAATAATCACTACACTACTGACTGTGATGAAGACTTGCGTTACGCAGTTGCCGAATTAGTAACTGTCCACCCCTATTTCCCCCTCGTTCAGGTCACCCCGATAAAATTGATAAAACTAACCCTCTCTTACGTCTAATTTGTGTTTGATTTACTTGAAATAAAACTGCCGGTTTCTCTCTAATAAAGGGACGCGAGAAAAGGAGATTCGACTCAGCACAAGCAGCCAGTCCTCGTGTGCTGCTGACTCTCCCCTAACCAGATGGGAGCGACAACCAGTTGCATACTGGGACATGATGTGCAATGCAGATGTCGCCATTGATCGGAATAACTAGCTGAGGGCAGCAAGAAAACTACATTTCCATACACACGAGAAGAACACGTTTTACGTCAACGTTCCTGACCTTTTCACACGTATACATTTTTTTTGTGCGGATTGGTAGCTGCAAACAGTTGGGCGGGACCCTCAAAGGCCGAAGTCATTGCTAGTATAAACATTTTAAATATACCACAAAAAACACTTACATTCATATGTAGACGTTTTTCATAGGCCTGCGCCTTTGTGTATTAGGTATTTCCACATTCTAGGCCAATGCTGTCTTAGGACCCTTGCACACAGAGTAAAACAACAGATAATAGTGTCTTATTTTACATCACTCCCATTCCACTTCAGCTTGCACTGGCATTTTGTACCACCAGGCACCAGCTAAGCCGAGTGTTTGGGGTTGGAATTTTGTATGCAAGAACATCAGCAACCCATTATTGGTTTCCACTATGCAGACTTTTTTAACAATCCACACTTGGAAAGATTTATACAAATATTTGGCTAAACAATGCAGATAAGTTTGCAAATTTTATGTGAGCTTCTTATTAAATCATGAGTCCATTTGTTATGAATAAAAGCATTTAGGGGATGCTATATTTATTCACGTAACTCACATTAATATCCAAATCTATTACTTTTTTGTTCAACCCACAAGCAGCTCAGTCTGATATTTTTCTAAAACAGAAGGATATTGACTTGGATGTCTCTAGTATGAGAAATGTATCTATAAAATTACATGGCAAATACACATAGGATTAAGATAACATTTAAAGTAAAACAAATCGAATGCAAATCAAGGATCTGATCAAAATGGCCTGTAAAATGTTATACAGCCCTCTACCAACATTGCCTGTACCCAAACATTGGCCAGCGAAGAACTGTACAGTTTTATTACTTAACATTCCCAAATACACTACAGCAAAAATTCACTGATTTCAGGGATTATTATGAATAAGACTGATGCAATATAAATGTTTAGATTTGTTTTTGTTGTACTAAACATGCTTGGACACACACATTCTTAGTATTAAAAAAA
>JACXGJ010002567.1:14365-64059 GCA_016801105.1 Esox niger | reverse complement strand
GGGGGGGGGGGGTTCAAGGGGTTCAGTGGGGGCTCCAGAGGCCATGGGAGTGCGTTCCAAGATCACTGGACATCGGGACCTCTGAGCAGACTCACTGCCGAGGCGCCCTGTAACACAGTCTCATCAGCTTGGCTACAAGCGCGGACTGAGGAGAAAGCATTCACAAAGAGCCAGGAGAGGCCCTGGAGGGGCCAGGTGCATTCTGGGAAGGAGCGACATTTCTCCCATCCGCAGCGCCTCCTCACGGTCTCCCTCCCATCATCACTTTCCCGGGCGCAAATTCGCCGTGGGACGAGCGCACGGAGCAGTCACAAAAAGCGGTCTGTTTTACGGCGTGCACGGGTGTCTGGAGCACTGCAATCAGCCTCTGTCCACAGCTGTTTAAAACGCAGGTGGCTCCCCACATCCTCATCACGTCTCGGACTCTTAAATCTCTTCGGTCACAGTCGGGCCCGGACCGAAACAAATGTGAGAAACAGTGGGAGTTGGATGACATACATTCACGTCGGTTGGCCTGGATTTAAAACGTACTGGCAGCAGTATAACACAGCAGTGACGGGAGTATCCATGGTGGATCCAAAGGGCTTTTTAGGGTCAGATCACACAATGTTGAAGAGTCTTTAACCCATTAACCATGAACAGTTGGGTAGGCCGAGGAAGGGGTTGACCAATGATATTAGGGGCGTGTGCGTGCGTGCGTGCGTGCGTGCGTGCGTATGCTGAGTTACCTTCTATGGTGCCCCATTTGGTTTTTCTGCCCAGAAGCCTCTTTCCATTGACCTGATACTCCTGATCGCTCCCCACCACAGCAAATGGGATCATCTCCTAATGACACACACATACACGCGCAGTTTACGACCTGAAATACTTCCTAAAGGATCTCTGTGTGTGTGTGGCGGTTGCGCGTGTGTTACTATAAACTCACCCTGATCTTCTCGTTAATCATCCTGTCATCCGCGTCCTCGTCAAACTCCTTCTGAGGGTAGACATCGATCCCGTTGGCTCGCAGCTCCTCCCTGATCTGCGTGCGCGCACATACACATACACACATAGTCCACATCTTTAAGCATACCAGTACTTCCAACTCAACTCGATTTTGGTGGTCAGCCATTGACGATAACATTTCAAAGAAATCCTTGGTGCGGATCGCCTGGTTGCCGGGAGCAGTGTGAGTTCATCCCGATTAAAATGACACGTAATATCCGGAAACGTCCTTTCAGGAGAAAGGAAACAACCCACTCAAATTGAACCGTATACCACTCAGATTCAACATAACCACCCCGTCATACTTTTCGTCTGGTGCTGATGTTAACCAACCTATTAGGTGCCCAAACGTCGGCGGTTAATATGGAGGTTAACCACCATTACACAAACAGCCAGACACGGTGGTTAACAAAATGGCCGCCCTTCCATGTCTTCACAACGACCAGAAAATAGACAGGAGATAGATTAAAATCTTCTTTTTAGCCTTGAAATGAAAAATGCACTAACGATTACTGCTTGGAAGGTTTTCAAAATACATTTGTACATATTGGAATGTTTAAACGTGTAACCTCCTAAACTCGACGAAGCCACCTCCAACCAGTAAGTTAGTTCTATTGTGTTAGAACCCAGTATTTCCACTAGAACAGTAACTTCAACAGTAAGCGCTCTTGTTCGGTTTGCATGTCAGCCGCTTGGGGGGGAAGGTTTGAATAAAGAAAAACAATTACAAAAAAGGGTCACAATTCCAAGGCTGTACATTGTCCGAACAGCCAATCAAAACATGGCTGTCACAAGCCCCATAGCTGCGGGCAGGCCTTGTTCTAATTGGCAACTGTCGGGGGAAACGGTAGCCAAGACGCCCAGCCAGCTTCCTTCTCCAGAATTAATAAAGCCGTGTCGCAGGATGCCAGGGAGTGTCCCCTGAGAGCGTGTGCATACGAGCGTGTGCGCGCGCGATCGAGAGAGAGTTCCTCGCCGATCTAGAGCAGACCACTAGCCAACAGAAACACAGAGAATCAGGATGGTGCAAAGCACCGTCTTTCCAAGCCAAGCAGCTGGTTCAGACCTTCTGCACGTATCCCGGCGCGGCGCAGAGTTAGAGACAGCACAGACAACAGTCACGAACGATGACGTCCAATCCTAAGTGCGTTCCGCTTTCAACTAACACTCCGGAGGGCCTTGACGACGGTACAGCCCTGCAGCATCTCCAAGTCGGAAAGGGTCAGGAGACCCAGTGTAAAACGTTCATTTGGAGGGACACGGGCACAATTCAACTGTCAGACGTAATAATCCACAAGATGCGTGGGTGTTTAGTGAGTCTGTCTGACCAGAAGCAGCGGGTATGACGAACGAGGTTCTTTTGACATGTTCGCGAACTGGGTCTGTCACACGTTCATGGAAAATGTACGGAGGAAGAAGAGTTTCGTAAAAACAAAACACCACAAGTACTGCAATACAAAGTCTTTTTCATTAGTTACTTTACACCACTAGATGGACCAACATTCTACCAGACAGCATATTTATGTGATTTAGTTTGTATGTGAGTGCTAAAAATGTAACGCTTCTTTGCACAAAGATATTCCTCTTATTTATTTTACAAACTCACTATTGAACAGCCTCTATAAGCTAGACAGTCTATAGGTAACTACTGAAGAACTCAACTGCCCTCAGCCGAACCCCTAGAGGGAACTTGTCTGTGGTGTTCTGGTGGTTTGTCCTGAACCTTGTAGCTTATTGCTAATGAGAGACTAGCCTACTACAGCATATGTGCTGCCTCTGAGGTTAAGAGAATGCTGGACTACCACACTGAACATAAATATTTCTTAAAATCTTTCTTTCTGGCTAAAAACCTTACTTGGTGAGCTTTTGAGGGATTAAATACCAGTTGTTCCAAGGCAGGACAGAGTACAGTAGTTGATCCAGATGTTTGCCGTTTCTAATTCCTGGCAATGTTTCCCTCAAAGCAGTGTGTGTATGATCTCACGCTCCGGCTAGCCGGTGTGTGTAGCTGTTTTCACCCTTGGATTTAAAGGCCCACCAAACACTGGGCCAGGCTGTTATGGATCAAGAGTGACTAAAGAAAATATGTGTCATATACAGTAGTGCGTGGATCTATAAATAGGTCAATACAGCCTTAGGTCTGTTTAAACAATGCCACGTCAACTGTCAATTAAGGCTGCACACAAATGTTTTTATGTTCCGGTTGGGTCTGGAAAATCAGAAATCCATTTTCTATATCCCCTGATTCTAACCCTAACCCTCACCATAGTAACCTAACCATAACGCCTAAACCTATCCTAGACATAATACCTAATCCTAAACCTAACTTCTAATGCCTGAAGCTAAGATGGTCAACCCAAAGGTTCGAGACACACAGCATGCCTTACCGTCTGTTTGAAGGAGTCTCTCTCCTCTAAGGTGAGTGTGTCCGCCTTGGCAATGACGGGGACGATGTTGACCACTTTACTCAGGCGCCTCATGAACTCCACATCCAGGGGCCTCAGACTAGAGAGACAGATACGGAGGTCAGAGGTCAGGCCCTGGTTGGTAGTAGATGATGTCATACACTGCTGCAAGGCATACTTTACTATGGGCCCCACGCTGAGTGAGGAACAAATGACAAGACACAGACTGACCAACAGGGGGCAACGTTGTCCCTTAAATTTGCAACACTGAATCAGACGGCGCATTTGTCAAACGAAAATCACATTTTCCACGACAACTTGGCCCTGTGAAATATAATTCATGTGAATATAGAAATCTTGACTGTGGTGTGGGTTGCCGAAACCCAGGCAGATGGAGAGCGACCAGGAAAAGGGAGCGAGGGAGACAGAGGGAGGGGCAACGACATCCCCTGCAGAGGCTCGCGTTCGCCGTGTTACATGTGCATCGGCTGCCCAGAGTGGCACAGGCTGTAGACACGCCTGTGCCAGCGCAACTAGGCGGATGTTCACACGCTACCACACACAGGCAAGACAGATGTACAAAACCTATTTTACCACACACACACGACAGATGCTAGGGTGTACACAACCTATTTACACACACACACACACACACACACACACACACACACACACACACACACACACACACACACACACACACACACACACAGGCAAGACAGGTGCCAGGATGTACAAAACCTATTTACCCCCCCGATAAAGCTCAGCGCTCTCATCAGTCTTGCCATGTGATAGGGAAGTGATCAAGAATGGGCAAATCCATGTAAAATGCACTCCTTTAGTACACAATAAACATGCTAATTTACACACCCACAGACACACACCCACACCCACACCCACACACCCACACCCACACACCCACAGACACACACCCACAGACACACACCCACAGACACACACCCACAGACACACAGACACACACACACTCCAATACTCCACTGCACAATGTCAATAGTAAACTCTGTGGTGGTGTCTGTAATAAAAGGGCTGAGCCGTCAGTGATAGATCCCTGAAAGCCCCTCTGTGGTTAGATGGAAGCTACCACATGGCGGGGGGGACGACAGTCCTCAAACAGCACCATCCCCACCACCTCTTACCCAATGCCTTTGAAACCCCCTTCCCCTCAGGTTGAGACAGTCCAAGTGCAGTGTTTGCCAGACGTAACCGTGGGATACCCTGGTCGTTCTCAAGAAAAGCCTCCTTGATTCGTTAACTAGAAAAACAGCCTGAGGCAGGGAGCGTGGTCAACCACTCAGGCAAAAAAGGCAGCCATGCTAAAACTGCATGTGATGCCGCTGACAATGGCTGCATCCAAAACTGCACTCTGTCCCCTATAAAGAGGCTCCAAAGACATTTAGGTACCGTTTAAGACACGTCCTGCTTTAACCAAAAACCACTAAGGCTACCAAAAACTAGACAGCTATTCAAATTGCTGACACTCAATGTACTACTAAAACCAAGTCCTAATATATTCTAATAGTAGTCGAGAATCTCCGTACTCAAAAGTCAAAACCACAGCTGAAAAATGTGATATCTCTGCTATAATTTGGCGATATAGGATATGTGTTTCCAGTGTTACTGAATATTCAGCGCAGTGTCTACCATCCAATCATTGTTTCTGCTTGGGATTTCTCTGCCATGGCCAAATGGCACCAACGCAGAGTCTGCCTAGAAACACGAGCTGCATCCAAAATGTCCCTATACTCTCTATCTAGTGCACTAGTTTGGACCGCATCTGCTCTGGTTGAAAGGAGCGCACTGTAAAGGGGACAGGAGCCCATTTGGGTGGAACACATGGATTTGGCACGGTGTCTATGTAATTGGTTACAGGCCCATGGTTCCTAACCTCAACCGACTGACAAGAATCCATTTGTGAAAGCAATAATAGTGCGGGGAAAGAAAAAAGGGACGGAGGAGAACAGGGTGTCTTTGGGTTTGGTGGAGAATCGAGAATTGTTCCAGAACCTTCTTGAGTGCAGCCCCGGAGCCAAGTTCCACCCACAGCAATCTCTATGGAGCTTAAACAAAACAGGAGAACACCAGGGTTGTATCCTCAGATCGCCCTGCAGAGGAGCATAAGCCACTAACACATTCTACAGCCTCTCCCCCGTCGTCAATGTGTGTTCACATAGAGCGTGTGTGTGTGTGTGTGTGTGTGTGCCGTGTTGTTTCTACTCGTATGTGTACACACAAACGCAGGCACAGAGCAGTTAAGAAGATCCTACTTCCTGCCCCCCCCTCTTCATTTCCAGGCCTCTGTAAGAAGGCCCGGGGGGGGGGGGGGGGGCAGGTTATTGGAACTTTCCAAGAGAGCCTGTCAGGGGGCACTTGAGTCCAGGGGATGGAGGGAGGGAGGGGCGGCGTTGGCAGGGGAAGAGAGGCTGTTTGGATTTTGGGAAAGAGAGGAAACCAGGGTAAAGGGCCGCGGCCCTGTTATGTGACAGAGGGACCGAACGGTGTCTCTGACTGTGCAGTAGCCACACAGAAATGAACGCACGCACAAGCACCCTGCCTCCATCTGCAGCTGTGGTGTCATGAGAAGCAGGTGAGGGAGTGAGTCAGACACACACACACACACACACACACACACAACGCTCCAGAGGAAGCCTGGAATGGACAACAGATGCAGGTCAAGGAACCGACATGGGAGGAGGGGACTACACCACGAGGAACCATGACTCAGGTGTGTGTGTGTGTGTGTGTGTGTGTGTGTGTGCGCAACAAACAGCAGACCTGAGGTAAGCAGGAGGTGCCAAATCACAAACAGAGGCAGATGGAGGAATTATTCAGACATTAAATGACACCATGTGACCCCACGTGTCAGTTGGTCTTGGTGTCGGTTAAGGTTACACGGCGTCTTGGTGTCGGTTATGGTTACACGGCGTCTTGGTGTCGGTTATGGTTACTCGGCGTCCTGGTGTCGGTTAAGGTTACACGGCGTCTTGGTGTCGGTTAAGGTTACACGGCGTCTTGGTGTCGGTTAAAGTTACACAGGGTCCTGGTGTCGGTTAAGGTTACACAGCGTCCTGGTGTCGGTTAAGGTAACACAGGGTCTTGGTGTCGGTTAAGGTTACACGGCGTCTTGGTGTCGGTTAAGGTTACACGGCGCCTTGGTGTCAGTTAAGGTTACACAGGGTCCTGGTGTCGGTTAATGTTACACGGGGTCCTGGTGTCGGTTAAGGTTACACAAGTGGTACAGGGACTAAAAATTGTCCCTGTGTGCTGAGAAATACTAACACATTATTCAGAAGTAAATAAAAGATGCATTCCAGGATTTTTGGGACATTGGTTATATACCTCACAGCTGTGAACATATACAAATGTATCTTTAAAAGGTAGTGTGCTGGTCCCTGCCCTAACGTGAAGTCATTACTGGTCTCTCCCTGCCCTAACGTGAAGTCATTACTGGTCTCTCCCTGCCCTAACGTGAAGTCATTACTGGTCTCTCCCTGCCCTAACGTGAAGTCATTACTGGTCTCTCCCTGCCCTAACGTGAAGTCATTACTGGTCTCTCCCTGGCCTAACGTGAAGTCATTACTGGTCTCTCCCTGCCCTAACGT
This sequence comes from Esox niger, assembly GCA_016801105.1. Classification (NCBI taxonomy): domain Eukaryota; kingdom Metazoa; phylum Chordata; class Actinopteri; order Esociformes; family Esocidae; genus Esox; species Esox niger. The sequence goes on along the minus strand of JACXGJ010002567.1, from coordinate 57,050 downwards.
GAAGTCATTACTGGTCTCTCCCTGCCCTAACGTGAAGTCATTATTGGTCTCTCCCTGCCCTAACGTGAAGCCATTATATTGCCTCTCCTGGTCATGTCCTGTTCTTCCCAGTCCGTAACTCACCAGTGTCCTGTGGGTGGTATGAAGTATATGCAGCAGTGGACCCGTGAGTCTGGGATCCTCTTCTTCCTGTCGATATGGATCTCCTCCTGCAGATACTGCTCATACTGGTCATTGATGAACTTCATGATTGGCTGCCAGCTGAAGAGGGCACATGGGAAATAGGGATCACTTTCAATTGTGTGTGGTAAGGGTAAAAGAACTACAACTAATGTTCATTATTTATTACCAGTATTATAGGGAAACATGGGAAATGGAGTTCACTACAAAAGCGTTGATCACAGGTGGAATACTGATTCTATAGAGAGCCAGTGCACTTAATAAATGTGGTCACTAATTAGCTAGAATCTATCCTCGCCTGGTTGTCTTGGTCTTCATTAGGCACCAATTGAAAGGAAAAACAGCCGGCATACACTAGGCTCTCCGAGGAACGAGTCTGACACCTGTGGTGTAGACACACAAACACACATTCTGTGGTAGTGGTAAAGAAAAATACAACTGACCAGTTCTCGTTGTTGATCTGGTCCCCAAATCCGGGGGTGTCGATTACAGTTAGTTTCATCCTCACACCTTTTTCCTCGATATCTGAACAGGCAGTCGCAAGAGAGTTCATTACACAGCTGTATTACACTTATAATGTACAGTACATACATTTTTAGTTAATCCTTGTTTCTTAAACGGAAAGGAAATCTTTGGAAAATATAGCATGTATTTTTCTTCAGTGAATACGAAACATGAGGCAGATATAATGTCGGTTCATGACGAGTGGGGTACTTCCGCGTTACCGTGACTGATGGACTTGATCTCGATGGTCTGGGGGATCCTCTCCTCGGGGGTCGACGCAACAGACTTCCTGCTGACCTTTGACTTGAACAGGGTGTTCATCAGGGTGGACTTCCCCAAACCGCTCTGACCTGTTTGGGACGAAGGGGTAACATCAGGACCGGACGCGCTCGCTAACCCAAAAAAACTCACGCCAGGCCAGGCACCGCCCCGTCTCATTCAAAACAGGGTTTCTTCGGGCTGAAACGCCCGTTTTTGACGCCAGCGGAAACCAGTTCAGAACAGAGGCCCAAAAAACATTCACGTGAAACGGAGATGAATGGAGAGCGTGGTAATGCACCGTCTGACCGGGACAACAGCTGTCCTTTCATCCCGCTGCCGGGCCACGAAGGGCAGATGGAGCGACCACACGCGCTCCTTACCTCCACCCACAAAAGCCTCAGTGTTCTCCGAGCCTACGCACACCCGTCCCTCCACCTCCCAGAAGGCATCCATCAGCAGCTCAGCTGCCCCGGCTTGATAGCCCTTTACACATAGGAAACACTGGTACGGTCCGAGGGGCCGACTCAGTGCCGGCTGCAGCCTTTTGGGGGCCCTAGACAAACATTTTATTTCCGGGGCCCCCTCTCCCTCTGTGGTCCTGGGGCTCACTAGCGGTCCTGGGCCACCTAGCAGTCAGGGGCCCTATGCAACCGCCTACGTCGCATATGTCTAGGGCCGGCTCCGGGGTGAGTGTTAGGATTAGGGAAATAGATCACTGGGAGACCTCAGGAGAAGGGAGTCTGCACTAAGTCACTAGATCAATCTTATAAAAAGCATTATAAGGACAACCTTACATAACACATTCTTGATTGAAATCACCAGGGCCCAGTTTTCTAAAGTCATCCATTTGGCAGTTCACTCTATACTAAACATTATGGCCTATCCGGGAAATAAGCATGCACTCTATACTAAACATTATGGCCTATCCGGGAAATAAGCATGGTCTTTCGAAAAACGTTTAGACTTCACTTCAAGTAGGCACACGTTTCTAATTTGTCTGATGTAGCGCCTCCAGTCATTTGCCAAGAACAATAATGAGAATTGTGACTCATTTAAGAGAATGCTATAGTCTAGTCAGGCATTTACAAAGCTAATCAAAATTAGCCAGACATTTAAAAAAACGATTACGATCTTCCAAAGACAGAAGGGTAGACCCTGCCCAGATAGGTATTTATTGGCTTGTTTGTCATGTTGTCAGACATTTTAAACAACATTCCTCAATGACTGTTTGTGTCGCCTTTGAACCCCTGACATTCCATCCAGTGATGTACTCAAACACACAGTGTGTGTGTGTGCTCTATTGTCTTGTCCAGCTAAACACACTGAGTGATATCTAATCTGGCAAGAGAGGGACTCTCTCAACGGCTCTTTGTAGTTTAAATCACTTCCCAGTGTGTGGGAAGACTCCCTAGTCTAGGTCTCTCTGCTGGTACGCACTTAGCACATGCATAAACACACACAGTGAAAATACACACAATGAAAACAAAGCGGACAATATTGGCATGATGGTGACACTTTGTTGGCTCTTGTTGTCTTATCAACAGGAGTGTGATTTGTATGTATAAAGATCCTAGTAAACGAAGCGTGATCTGTATGTGTAGAGTGTGTTTAACCAGAGAGTGATCTGTATATGTAAAGAGCATATTTAACCAGAGTGATCTCAAAGTATAAAGTATGCAGTAATGGGCGTCATTAATCCGCTCTCTCTCTCTACTCAACAACTGCCTTTCATCCACTGAAAGATGCATGCTAGTTCATTCATGCTGTTGTTCTCTCTGTATAGACCCTCAGGGTACTCAATTGAGGTTTCATGCTAGTTCTTCCCTTAAATGAATCTTGCAGTTGTTCTCCCATCCAAAGGCAGTTCGAGTAGGAACACATTTAAATGCCACGAGGTTTCTTCTAATGTCTGTGTTGCGCGTGCGCGTGCACTCACCCACGACCATGATATTGAGCTCAAAGCCCTGCTTCATGGCCTTTCTCCTCATCTGCTCCAGGATGGCATCGATGCCCACGTAGCTGAAGTCTCCGGCTCCCTGCGTCGCCACCTTGCCGGGGAGGTGCGGATGTTGCGGGGCGGACATGTTGCTCTGACTTGGATTGACCTCTGACCCTGAGAAGACAACAGCAGAAGACAGATCGGTCAGTGTTTTGTAACACTTATGTCATTGTACGTGTGTCTCTGTTCCTTTTCTTGCCTATTGACTCCCCGACACCAACTGTCCCCTCTAACAGGAAATGACACACTGTTACTGCCTCCGCATATCCTCCATCTCGTGCCACTTTCCCTCGTCCCCCTTCTCTGCTCATATACATTGGAACAGCTGTAAGAAACCTCATAGTTTGGTCTGGTAGTTGGAGAAAAAGAGGACTCAGTCAATGAATCTAAGTAGGAGTATTGAGGTTCATGATTGCTGTTAATGGCATAGCACACTACATTCAGCTCTTCGTGGCCAACTACCTCCAGGGTTGTCACCTCACCAGGGTTGTAAAATGAGACTACCTCAGACTATCCATAAAAGGATACAATATAGTACAGAACCTTCAATTTCCATGCGGGCCGACAAGAAGCCCCGAAGCTCCACTAAAACCCTTGACAGATGTATGCTGCTTTCAAGGGATTGTTAAATAGATATAACTTCCACCTCTTAGAAAGAACAACACTTCCATGTATTCATGCATAACAATTCCACACATTTACCTCAAATATTGCCTCAATAGTTCTAATACATTTAACAATACCACAAATGAATGCATATGATACATACTGGACAACACTAGGAGAATATATTTTCAGTGACACTGCATTATGAAGATGAGGCATACTCTACTGTGATTGCTGATGCTAATAACTCATCAACTAAACTACTTTGAAAATCATTCATAATGTTTAGTCATTGTGAGTTGTTGATGCCTTGAGATCAAATAAACACATCCCCTGTTCATTCCCATCAGCCTGCAAATGAGGTGTATAATGGACAAGTAGTACAGCTCTAAGCTGATGTAGATACAATCCTTATAGGCTACAGAAATCAGAAAATCCACTGAGTCCCTTGAAGTCTTATATTGCTAACAAACTACTACTTTATGGCAACGGCTAATTACTTTTATTTTCAAGCTATGCTGAACGCACGCACACACACACTACTGAAAATAGTTCCACGGCCTCAAGCTTTTTGGTTATATTTCTCCCCACTTCACTCTTGTTTCTCTGTGGCTGCAGAACCAATGAGCTGCAGCTGTTCACGTCCAACAGAACAGGCAACTCACCATAGACCAGTGACTGTACTGTCAACGGTAGTGGCGTGTGTGGAGTTTAATGGGGGCCATGAGGCAGAACCAACCAGGAGTGGCAGTCCTACACCTCATGCCCCAAGTCCAGTTGTAGCCACCCCAACCCTCCCACAGACAACCCACACGCCCCCCAAAACACACCAAACTGGAAGATTCCAGATCCCGGAGGGTTCAAAACAGAACTAACAGCATACAGCCTGACAGATCACAGGCAGGGCAGAGTACAGTCCATATCCGCTCCCAAACGTCACACACATCAGAAGAACATCACGCCTGTCTTAAAGCTGCACATTTGGTTTTGATTTAGAACGTCGCGTTAGCCAGAAGGATGCAGAACAATGATGGGAAGCTGCAGCGGCGAATTGGAAGTCAGGCCACAGTATTTCAGAACACAAAAAGATTATTGTTCTAGAATCTAGCAGCGGTTACAAGGTAAAAGTCACGTCTTACTTCACCTAAGCAAGTGACTGGGCGTCAGGTAGACGACAGCTCAGTAGAGTCCAAAGAGTCCTGAAATAGTGCAAAGTCGTTGAAGGGAAGCTTTGACCGTCGAACAAGGCTACCTGCCAGAGCAGTGTCTTCACAAGCCTACTGAACTGACAGCGAGATCCTCTGAACTGTGGAGCACGCGCACGCGCACACGCGCACGCGCAATCCTGGCAGTGATGTGAGGGCACGGTTGAGTGTTTCCTCTTTGACAGCTTGCTGTGGTGTCATTTGTATGCTCGAGGTCTGCAGACACTTCGTACCGCGCAGACACTTCCAACCACTGAGAAACAGATCAGAATGACTTCAAACACGCTAGCATGAAACAAACAGACAGCCCATCAGACTGAAGCGCGCAGGCGTCTAGAAAGCGTAAACACACGAGCCTACGCCGAGAAATGCAGCAGGGGTTTCCAGTGTTTTTAAACGTCGGCTGCGCGCGTACACGGAGTGGGATGGAAAGCGTCCCGTTTTTGGCTGTGTGGGACACTGTGTTGTAACGGGGGGGGTGCCAATCGACCTGATGAATATGGATGAGCGGAGCCGCCGTGTCGTCGTCTACATCGGGGCCTTCATCTCAGTATCTGAATGTTCTGCACACTTCCCTCTACGCTTTCACAGAGAAACCAATGACCACGGAACAGACCTCTGTCTGGCAGAGGAACAGACAGACTATTTCGTTAGACCGCTGGGCTGTCACACTTCAGCTCAGATACAGGAAGTCATATTTATCCGACACCATATTTCCTGTCTATGTCCAATAACGGCACAGTTTACTATTCAGTCCTAGATTCGACACTAAATTGAATACCAATGCCAAGTACTGAAACGTCTCATGTGCAATATGTAAATATTCTGTGGAACCATTCCTGCTGAGCTTTTATCTGTACTGTGACTGAGAAGTCACTGACTTCCCACAAAACAGAACCGGGGAAAGTGCTGCTAATAAAACATTTATAAATCCAATACGCCCAAGTGGGCTGTGGGAGCTCTACTTTCATGACCCACATGGGACCATACACGCAACCTACACTCACTCTAGGCTCGGTGATCACACAAATACAAGGCAAAGACACACAGATAAGACACCCTTATAGGCTTTCATTTCCACAGATGTATCCTAGGATCTAAGACTCCCCCTGCCAGTAGCTCACCCAGTAGAATATATAATTCACTGTGAATCTCTCTGAACCGAGTGCCCTTTTCAATTCCACTAATACTGAGACGGTACAACGGTATAGAATGTAGAGAAGGAGGTGGTTGGGTTAGACTACACCTTCAATATTAGCCAGCGTAAGTCTCCACCATAAGTTTCCCAGACACCGCAAATGATTGATGGAGGCTGAGATACCACAGAGCGGCTTGGCAAAAACGTCCGGGGGAACATTAACTTTTATGTTTAAAAAACTCCATTCTCCATTAATCAATGGAGGCCAGCAGCAGAGTATTGGGTTTTGTTTTTGCGCTCTGTCAACCGGCAAAGTCCTCCGACTGCATCCTTCCCCGTCATTAAGCTTACATTAAGACGCTGACATTTTACGTTTGATCAAACAATGAAATGTGAACCTTTGGATGGAATGGAGCCGCGCCCGTGCATATTGGAGCTGCTATCCTCAAGACAGCCCTCTGTTGAACACACCCCCCCTGCATAACCCCACCCCCCAGACATACATCCTACACATGCCACACAGACACACACATACCCTACACCCGTGATAAACACACCCTTACCCCCCCACACACACACGCACGCACGCACGGAATACTAGACCGTCTTCATTTGTAGTTAACAGGGGGAAGGGAAGGCGTTACAATGGAATGTACCCTGCCTATCCTGCCGGTGTCATGGTGTCCTTTGCACATCTGGCAAAGCGCACGTGTATGTGCGCGTGTCACTGGGGGGCGGGCTACTGTCAAAAGGCAGCTTCCGAAAAGACAGGACATCAATGGACACTAATGATAACATACTAAAGCTCTACAGACACCCACCCGCCCGCCCCCTGGATACCACGACAACGCCAGCTCCCCCCTGTGCCATCTGCTTTGTGACGCAGGGGCTTCTCTAAGAAATTAGACAACCCGCTCGGGCGCAGTCGGACTCGCACAGAGAAACGGACACACAGGGCTTATTAAGGACGAACAGTTTGTAGGGGAGTGGAACCGACGGTGGACGCAGATGGTGTCATCCAGCCTGAGAACCTGCTGTCTACAATTCTCTGTTCCTCTTGGATGGGCATGACAGAAGGTAGCGGTCAGTTTCACTCTCGCCGCCGCCAATAATACCTGCGTCAATCTGATAGCTCTAGGCAAAGCCCCGAAACATCTACCCTTCTAATGATGTTCAGTCATCTTTCACAAGCTTCCAGGCAAGAAAAACAATAATTGTCCTTTGTGATTCACCATTGGGTTCAGGGTAAAGCAGTGCCCTACAGAGCACTTACAGTCCTTGAAGCCTACTGCGTCACCTGATTAAAACTGACAAGTAAAAATATGACCATGTTTTAAACTCAGCTCAAGGTAACGACCCTAATTGAATGTGAAATCCCATGCCAAACGCATTTCATTAACAGTGACTTTGAATCCAAACAGCGCTGATTCCAAATGACCCAAAGTTCAAACACGAAGCAGCTGCGGCTTATTTAAACGAAAGAACATATTTGACCTTTACAAACCCAGGTGCCTAGCTGAACCCCTGTTAACGCAACATCCAAGTACTTGCTCCCCTTAATAACACTGCAAACTGACGACGACAGACAGTGTTTGGCATCACTCTGAAAACAGACAACTGTTATGACTGGGGTCGATATTATACATCTGCAAATAGGCTAACCAATGTGTCGGACGCGTTTTGGGATCACAAAGGGAATCTGCAGCAATGCTAAATGGAGTGGAGTTCAAGGTTCAGCCCGTGGGTGCTCCCGCTTCCATGGACGAAACTCAACAGGTGAGACCATCAGACAGACAGATCCAAGACAGGCTGCTCATCCGCGTACGCTCCACTGGAAGTCCCCATCTCATTCATCTAAATACCGGTTAATTACACTAAGCCTAGATCAATGAGGTCCATACGGAAACAGCAGGTCGACCGAATGACGATTCTATTTTAAGACATTAAAGGACGGGCTTGGATTCGAATGAGATGTTTTCTCAAGCGGAGCTAGCATGCGCGTTCAAGAGATGGAGTTGCGAATGCTTAGCAGAGGACGCCGCAAAAAGAAAAGACGCTAGGCCGCTCCCGCTGGTATTGGTCAGTGGGCGTGGCACTGCACTGGTGCCAGCGCTTAACACGATAACAGCACGTCTTATGGATGTGAATGATAACAGGGGCTTTAACATACATTAGGTAAATCAGTGTTCTGCAGAAGGCGTCGAGTGCGTGCCCCATGTCTAAATAAAAAATAAAAAACATGTGAGGTTTCATGCTCAGTGGAGTCACGGTTTCCTGTTTGTCAGCGGAGGGATGAAGGCACAACGGAGTATATTCGTGCTTGGCTCAGGCATTGTAGACTAAACAGATGAGGCCTATATCAAGGCTTGGCAAAAGATAGATTACAGATGCAGTGTAACATAGCCTGAGGTGGTCACTGCAGAAGGGGTTCGATTCCAGGCCGATGCAGTTTACGCTTCTCCTCGGTCCTTCCCACTTCATCGTCTCTATCAATTAGCTAAACCAAATATATAAGAGTCTATATGTAGAACACACAACCCCATCCCCCTTTGTCTACCCTTTACGGTAGTGGCCAATTCCATTTAAATGTAGTCAGTCAACTGAAATTGCGATTCCTAACCGGCCTGATTGATTCTCCTTCAATCCCCTCATGCTACAGGATCCCTGTGCTAATTCGGTGCTCCTGCCCGGCCAGCACTGTTCCGATTCCAGAAGTATGTTCATCCGGAAACTCTCCCACATCCCGTTCTGATACTATCCACTCTACAGGAGGATACCTGACTGACTTATATACTGTAATAACCAAATATTGCTCTGCTTCCACTCTCTGCCATTCCAACATTCTTCATATTATAATGCAGGCCCAGCTCCAGGATGAAATGAACAGGGGGCATTTTTTTATCAATGGGTGGGCACATCAAATTCATATACAATTTTCTGTGTTTAAGGAGAAACAAGACTTGGGGACCACATATTCTATCTGGGGGGGTAATGCCTCCTTTTGCCCCCCCTGTGAATCCGGGCCTGAATGTTCATCCTGACCCAAATACAATATTCAAAGAATGTTATTTATTTAACAATTCTCTATATCATTATTATAGTAAGAATATAAGAATATAAAGAAATTGGTTATTTGTAGACTTTTGAGAACATGTCTGTTGAGAACAAAACTCCAGAACCTAGACAATTTCAATGTCTAACCCAACAATTATATTGATGCCTTTCCGTTTTGAATGAAATTACATTGACGAGTAAATCTTTTTTTTTTAAGGCAAACCCAACATTAGATTATACCAGGACACTGGATACCAAACAATAGTATGGAAGAAAGGAAAACACAAATGAGAGACCATGACAATGATTCATATCATGCACAATGTGTCATTTGGCCTGAGACCACTTTGAATTTCTTGGAAGCGGCTTTGCGTCCCATTCCAGACTGAATGGAATCCATGTCTCTAATCTTTATGGACGGTTTGACCCTTGAGCCATTTTATGTGATGGTCAAGATATGTGTACTAACTGTTTTCCACAAAAGAAAATGTTATTTGTTAATTTCCAACAGCATAAAAAGATTGTTGGGAGTGATTTGTTTAACTGGGTTAACTTTATCAATGAATATGTTTGTATGCATCCAGTCCTCACATGTTTTCATGGCCACAAAGTAAGATTCCACAAACAACGTCACGATTGGACGTTAAAGGAAAAGCACAGTGGAAATCTCAATTTGCATTGAATTTAATAAACAGATGAACTAAGGCAGATGTCATTGCTATCACCAAAGTCAGAAAAATCTATATTATTGAATCCCTCGGTTTTAGTTTGCTTTCAGTGAGCCACTGCTGACGATGATTTAAGTGAAGTACATGCAACAGTTTGATAGTGCCTTTTGGTTATTTTGTATTTATTTACTGGGCTGGCAAACTATTGTAACTTTAAGCCGGTATTACTTTGAGTTTTTCCTTTTAAAAATGTATTTTCCATCATGGATATAATCTGTTGCACGTGTATCTCCCATGCATCTTATATGTACCACTCCTGCTTTCTTCTGCCAAATCACAAAATACCCATAACATGAATCATAATTATAATAACTGTACAGATTATCAGACAAGGCCAAGTATTACCAAAATGTCTAGCTGTGAATCAACTTAAGTCAAACGAAATGTTTAATGTACCATGTAGAGAAAGGAAACACAGGACATTTACAAAAACCTACTTAATTTCACTATAATGCCGGAGGCCAACAGGGAATGGCCTGAAATGTTAAGGTTTAGATTCTGAAGACACTCTAGAAAGAAAGGGTTCATGGAGGAACCTTCAAGTGGATGGCAGGTTGCCTGTTGGTCAGAGTATCTGAAGAGCTAGATCTTATCTCCAAGCTGACAAGGTGAAAGATCCTGACCCTGAAGTTTCCGGTGATCAGGGAGGGTGAGACATCAATCGTTTTTAATTCATATTTCTGTAAAATACACAGTGTACATAGTAGAACAAATAGTAGAAACAGCAACACCCACCTAATTGTTATTGGCATTCTTGTTATTTCTTATTATATTTCACAATAATATGAAGCAACTATGAAGGAGTAAAAAAATTTAATTAAAACAATTAAGGAGTAAAACAGAAAAAAACAATTAATTGTTCAATTGCTCCCCAAAGAACCAACCCTCTTAATAATCCATCCCATAGATTACTTCAAACGGTTCTTTGAGGAAACTTGGAAAAGTTGTTTTTGAATAACTATTTTAAAGTTCTCCAAAAAATGAAGTGGGGTTTAGGGACCCCTAAAAGATCCACCAAGAACCATTCCTTTTCATACTTTTGTAATGTAAAGGTATAATAAAATGTTCTCTGTAGTCTGGAGAAATTGAATAATTGTTTTTCAACCTAGTACCATGACTGAAGGATTATATGGGTTGTACAATTTTTTATTGTAAAATGCTTTCAGTTTGCTGAAGATTTTCCAGATCTAACACAGGCCTCTACATTGCCTTCAGATGTATATTTACATCATCCACTACTTTCTACTGTAGATGAGAAACACTGTTTCCACAGCTTCTTAAACTAGACTGTATACTGTAGTCTTGTTCCTGGTAAAGCAGACATGCCAATAACTCAGTTACGATTCAAATTAATACCAAGTTGCAACACCTTCTCATCACAGCTCCTCGTGTTCAACTCTGTCAACAGACTTGATGTCGGATGTGTTTTGTGCACATAGGTTCCGTTTGAGTATTGAACTTCACGTGGTGTCATGCCGTGAGCAGTAAATCATAGCTCTTAAATGTGCAGTCGTGTGGGACATGTCAGCAAATGCTAGTCCACACCGCTTCAAGCCTTTAGCAGGTAGATGCTAAGGATATCATCAAAACAGACCGCCGTCTCTCTTTTCTACCGGCGGAGGGAGGAGGAAGGAGAGCAGGAGGAGAGCAGATAAGGAGGGTCATGTGTGGAGGAGACTCATTGCAGGAGGGCAAAAGGTCCTGCTACCACACTTAGCCAAGGGCTAGAGGCACTAGAGCGAACGCAACGCAAGCTACACACGATATTACACTGAGTAGCTTATGGTACAATACTTACAAATAGACAACAATTCACAGAAAGGACTGTGCTTCACACCCCTGGGTACAAACAGCCTGTCAAGATAGGACCGTATGCGTTTCCCTGGCCATTACTGGAATCTACATTGGTTTGATTATTAAACCGGTGTTCCACTGTGAATTTCCCCAAGCAGAAGAGAGGGGAGAGCCATGATGGACGCCCAATGTTTCCAAGGAGGCCAAGAGGAGTAGGTCAGCGAGCTGTGTAAACTGTGGATAGTTAATAATGTCTCACTTGGGAAAGAACTCCGGGTCAATGGTGGGCTAGAACTGTCACTAAAGAAGGTCGGTAGGAGGATACATGCCGTAGCGCTGTAATGTACATCCAAGAGGATATCCCACTCACTCAATCTCCCATCTGACCTTTAAACCCAGGCAAACTAGCTGATTAGGAAGGTCAATGTGCGTCTTTTTGCCGTAATAACACTGCACCGCGCGATATGCCGGGCTTGATGACCGCTACGAGGGACGTTCGCGAAGAAGCGCGCGGTCACACAGAAGGTGGGTATGAAGAATGCTACCTGGCCGCTTTGTCACCGCTGCAGTGGCTTATCAGCCCGCTGAGAATGTCACCTCTGACCCGGCAGGGTCCAAAGCAGATGGCGTTTAAAAAAAAAAAAAGCTTTCCAGGCGTAACCTTCTGGAACACATAGATAATGACATGCCCCTCGGTACGCACCACAGAGACAGTGTCAGAGTGAGGGAGGAAGGGGGAGCGGGAGGGAGGGGAGGAGAGCATGGAGAGCACACAAGAAGGGAAGGAGGCCCCTGCTGACAGAGTGAGAGAAAGATGGAGAGAGAACGAAAGAGAACCAGCTGGTGGAAACAGTAGAGGAAGACAGCGAGTTCTACAACGACAGTGACAAAGGAGGTAGAAATACAAAAATAGGAGAAACAAAAAGAAAGTCAAACGACAAACACTGTGGGAGACTGAGAAAGAGAGAGAGAGAAAGGTCACCACCATACTGACACAATGAGACGGGGGAGGAGGGTGTCCTTTCATAAGCTGAGCCTTCATTGTTGAGTGCCGTGTTGAGCACAGTGCAAGCCAGCTGTGTTAAGTCATTTACCATGATTCTCCCACCCCTGGCCTCTGAGGAAGAGACTCAAATGCACCCAGCTACAGAGTCGGTCAGAACAGAGTCACCAGAAACTGGAGGGAGTGGCTGGATGGCAGTGGGCACATGGTAGACCGGAGTTGGACAACAAAGCCCGAAATTGTTGTATACCTACTGTAAACCGTGACCCTTTCTTACAACGGGAAAATATGGCCTCGTTTTTATATGCGAGCCTAAAAAGATGTCCACAATTAAGTTTATTAGTCAGTTCACTTTGTGAAGTCGTAAGCTGAGCAATTATCATCACACTATGGGCCAAAAACAACAACAGCAGTCAAAGCCTCAATAGGGGGCCTAAAGAAACTTAAAGGGATCGTTCACAAAAATCACATATTGATTTCCCAACCCATTTAAACCAAACGCTAATGTTTTGGAATGTGTCACAATAATCCCATTCAAGTGTTTGCTTCGATATTAGCATATCCCATGCATCTATACCACTGCTTTATATGAAAATCAAACCAATTAGGCATTTAAAAAAATAGGATGCACTATCCCTTTAGGAAAAAAGGGTTTGCAGGTGTTTGGATTAATCAAGTTGTCATAACACCTAAGGAGGTTGTTTTATGGGAAGAAAGAGACGTGTTTCTGATTTCCCCAATGACCACAGCGTGTTTCATTATGTAAAGACCCACATACCACTTTAAGGTTCAGACAGTGTGCTGGCTCTGTCCTTGCATGAACTAACAGCAGTTGGGCTACAAACAGAAGAGAGCAGTAGTAAGAGAACACCTAAAAACTCCAACGCTGGCCAAGAGAGAACAAATTGATGACAGCTGTTTAAAGACGATAAGCAATGGCAGGCGAATGCTGAAAACCTTAGTTTAAGATCAAATACACAGAAATCAGAAGCTGCCAACCTTTGTGTACATTTATTCAGCTACATCAACAACCTGTGTGCGCATAATAAGAGTTCACAGTCATTCTGTAAATGGAGTGTTGTTCAGGAGAACCAAACCATGGGATTCAAAACAATCATAAATCACATCAACCAAGTCATTGTAAGTGTGTCTCTGTTCCTTTTCTTGCCTATTGACTCCCCGTCACCAACTGTCCCCTCTAACAGGAAATGACACACTGTTACTGCCTCCGCACATCCTCCATCTCGTGCCACTTTCCCTCGTCCCCCTTCTCTGCTCATATACATTGGAACAGCTGTAAGAAACCTCATAGTTTGGTCTGGTAGTTGGAGGAAAAAAGGACGCAGTCAATTAATGTAAGTAGGAGTATTGAGGTTCATGATTGCTGTTAATGGCATAGCACACTGCATTCAGCTCTTCATGGCCAACTACCTCCAGGGTTGTCACCTCACCAGGGTTGTAAAATGAGACTACCTCAGACTATCCATAAAAGGATACAATATAGTACAGAACCTTCAATTTCCATGCGGGCCGACAAGGAGCCACGAAGCTCCACTAAAACCTTTGACAGATGTATGCTGGTTTCAAGGGATTGTAAAATAGACATAACTTCCACCTCTTAGAAAGCAGAGTCCGAAGAACAACACTTCCATGTATTCATGCATAACAATTCCACACATTTACCTCAAATTTTGCCTCAATAGTTTGAATACATTTAACAATACCACACAAATGAATGCATATGATAAATACTGGACAACACTAGGAGAATATATTTTCTAGTGACACTGCATTATGAAGAGGAAGCGTACTCCACTGTGATTGCTGATGCTAATAACTCATCAACTAAACTACTTTGAAAATCATTCATAATGTTTAGTCATTTTGAGTTGTTGATGCCTTGAGATCAAATAAACACATCCCCTGTTCATTCCCATCAGCCTGCAAATGAGGTGTATAATGGACAAGAAGTACAGCTCTAAGCTGATGTAGATACAATCCTTATAGGCTACAGAAATCAGAAAATCCACTCAGTCCCTTAAAGTCTAATGTTGCTAACAAACTACTGATTTATGGCAACGGCTAATTACTTTTAATTTAAAGCTATGCTGAATACACACACACAGTGTCGATTTTATGCAGTGAAGCTAGCAATATAAACCCCTCAGCCACATAGGGACAGAGTGTAGCTCACACCCAGAGGGAAAGACATCTAGAACATCTGACACGTTCAATGGTGTGACGGCAACACCTTCAGCAGAATGATACTCTGCCTCTGCATCTTGTTCTGCAGTCTTCATTACAGCAGTCTAATGGTGTTTTTTGTCAATCCAATTATTTGAATTGGTGACTTCAATCTTGAATGACTATCAACAGAATCAGACTTTTCCTATTAACTGCAAAATAACAAAAAGCCGCATAGTTTTAGTCTCCAAGTGCACACACAGGTCAACCAAAATATACTCGGCTTCAAACCCAACCCCTTAATAACAGTTAGCGGCCTTATTAAGGACAGAACAAAAGATTTGGTTTGAACTCGCGGCCTCAGGAATTTGATCAGGCAACATTTGGGTTCCTGGCCCAATGGTGCAAACTGCCATGCTAGCAGTGTCCCTCAAAATGGCTATGGGCAAGTAGGATGGGGCAGGCTGGGGGCTTCTTTCCACAATGGAGTCAAGAGAAGAAGAGGAGGGGGAGGGGAGGTCTTGGGTTTGTAAGGAGCGGTCTTCTGTATCCTAGCTTCCATTGAAGGCTCATGCAAAAAAAGGGCTCACGCTTCGACTCACCTTGAACTATCTATAGCAGCTAACAGATGCATTAGGTTGCCAAAAACTCAATCATGTCTTACTTACTAATCCACAGCAATGGATCAAATTCATGCTTGAATTAATCCTGGAGAAATGAAGTGACGTTTTAGAAGGCATTAAGAAAGCTTTAAACACGAGATGCATGGACCAGTTGGGACTAACTTAATTGGTAAACAAACACTCCCCGCATACATTTTAGGTGATTGATCATTCAAACTGGGAGTGGAGTGGAGGACACAAAAGAATGAGGAGATGGAAAAGAGAGGGGAGAAAAAAGGGGGAGGGAGAGGGGGAGCCTTAAGGAATGGGAGCAGTGACCCCAACTCTTCTGAACAGCTGAACAACAGCACAATGGAACAAGAGAAAGACAGAAAACCACTGTATGCTCTGCTCCGAGTATTATTTTTACTATTACTCTGTTTCCAAATGCTGCCAAATTCCGCTCACACTATACGTTACCATTCCAAACCCTGCCAGAAACAACACACACGACGCTACGTTCCAACACCTTGACAAATAGAGCTCACATTATTCATTACATTCCAAAAACCTTGATCAATACAGCATGGACTACATGTTACCGTTCCAAAACGTTGAAGATTAGAGCCCACACTACATGTTGCAAACCCGTAACCCTACCAACAGAGCGCACACCACTCATCACAGATCCGAAACCCAGCCAAATAGAGCTCACACCACTCATTACAGATCCAAAACCCTGCCAAACAGAGCTCACACCATAGTTGCAAAACCCCATCAAGACATTTTGCATATTAACTTTGATACAAACCAAACCTCCACAAGCAAAACATACAGAACGACCCCTCTATCTCTCCCTTTCCACACAGCCCCCTCTCACCCCTCCACGGCCTCTCTACAAGAGCAAATCACACACAAACAGAGAAACCAGTAGCCACAGCATGTAATGAATAGACAGAAATCTAGAGACACAACTCACCCAACCCTTCCCTGTTTTCCCTCTCTCTCTCTCTTTCCTCTCAATCACCCTGATCTCTGCTCCAGCTGGGCAGACTGTGCTGCCTCTCCCAGGCCACGCCCCCGCAGCCTGGTCACATGACCCACCGCTCAACATCCACCGCTCAACAGCCGAGCCAGGCAGCCAACAGCAGGCATTCCACACCCCTCGTTCAGGCAAAGTTGAATTGAGATCACTGTGAAGGTGCTTGGACGTGTGAGTCCGTGTAGATTGAGGGAAAGAGGGAAAAGAAAAATGTGTGTTCGGTAGAGGTGACGACAAAAACATTGGATCGGTCATTTCTGTGTGGGTGTTTGCACGTGCAAGGGAAGAAACGCCAGAATGTGCCAAAGAGAGTGTTTCCGGTGTGAAACTGTCTGTTACATTCAACTTCTCTGTTACAAATCTCCCCCCTCTCCTGTGTTGGTGTGTGTGTGTGCGTGTGTGACAGGCTGAATTCCAAACCATCCCCCCAACTCTCTATTTGTGCGTTTATGTGGACCTCTGCCACAAGCTCAAAGGTTTCAAAGCTGTCATTGAGGGTTTTTGGGCTAACTGGACCCTGAAGTGGCCACTTCCGGTGAGCCTGCAATGACACAGGCTTCATGAGCGAAGGGAAATCCCATAATGCACCACAATATCTTTGAGTTAGTGCAGTTTCACGGACAATGCGACCGGCGTGAGTAATTATGAACTTCGTTTTTTTCTTATTTCAAGGCTTAACACATTAAAATAAATGCCTCCTAAATGAAATATTTAACCGTTGCTGAGGTAAATATCTTATAAAACCTCAAGAAGAATTTGTTCATTTGTCATCTTTCCTCTCTTTCCTCTCCTCCGGGGCTTTGTTAGTCTCCATCAATCACGCTGATGTCTGCCTCACAGCCCCATTACTAAAGGAATATGTCCCAGATAACTAATGAATAACATAGTCATCAGAAACAGCTTGAAACATTCTGTGGGAAAAAGCTCTGTAGACCCAGAAGAATTCGAACATAATGAATCGCGTAAGTGTACAAGGTTGTCTTTTGGTTTCATAACTAGACTCTATGGTTGCATAAGGCTAGCCTGGCAGTATCTGTGGAATTGTGTGGATCACAGGTCCTGTACAGTGTTTATATAGTTAACAACATTTCCCTCCCCCCATTTGCACGATAATGAGTGAAATGAAATGTTTTTTTTCAATTTCAGCAAAAACACTTCCTTCCTGTCATGGTTGGAGCTGTATCTTATACTTGGCAGCAGTTTCAGTTGTGTGCAGGCAGATGTGCATGTGCGTGTGCGCGTGCGTGGGCGCGTCCACATAGAGTTTGTAAATCATAACCCGTTTGATTTCTCTGAGAGATGGATTTGATGGTCAAAGTCCATCTTCTACAAAAGTCCTCATCCTCTGCTCCTGGTTAAATATGAGATGTGACATTCACAACATGCATTAGCAGGGCCTGGCTGTTCATATCTTGACATTGCGCAGCAACATGTGGTTTATAACACAAGGCTTGTCCGCAGGCTTTGTTCTCCTTAGTGCAGGCTGTATGCCCCAACACTGAGATCAGATGTGAGAATATCAGATTATTCAACAGGGCCTGAACATATCAATGACAATTGTGATATCGTGAGCAAATTAAACTGGGGCACTCAAGCTTTACAGTATGTCAGTGATTCAGCTGTGTCCATATCGGGGACAGAACAATACACGTTATTGTAAATGTTTTTGTTTATTATTAAAAAGTGAATTGCTTGTGTACATGGAATTGGAAAACTGGAAAAAAGGAAAAACCTGCGCTGACTGAAATGGTTTCTATTCAATGTCTTATTTGTCGGCATCAGTGTAATTCAACCCATTCTACCGCTCTGAAAATAACCCAAGACCCGGTGTTTACCAATGGTGGTCAATCACAATCAGAACAACTGATCTGTAACCGGAACCCAACCTTCAGTTTATAGACCTCACAAGAGCTATTTGGCAAAGAGGAGCTCTGTTGGTGAGAGATCACATTCAGGCTTCCTTCCTTATCTTGATGAAATGCAATGATAACACCACTTCCTCACAGTGCAGTTGAAAACAAACAATCAAATGACTTGGCTTATTAAATTACCCACTTCCTTGTTGACCATTGCTTGGCTGACTCTACTTTGTTGTTGATTCTGTTTATGTTGTTGTTGTTATCGGTGGGGGGGGCTGGAGGCCATTTTGGGTCTGTACAATCTCATCAAACAGTGTGGGTTGAACAGGCAACCGGACAACAATACAGGCTCATCCCCAAAGGGGAGATTCTTGATTAGGTCAGGTCTGATTGGAGGAGGCCCACACGGTGTTTCAAACATATGGAGCTGATTAGTCGAGTTACGTCAATGACTCAGCGACTTACGGCCTCCCTTCCTGGAGAGATAGAAGAGGAAGGCATGAAGGAGGACAAAGGCAGAGGGAGAAAACATCTGGCGAAGCTTATATGAGACCAGGAAGGGAGAGAAGTCAAGCGTCTCCCTGGGACTTCCGGTTGAGCTACAACTTAGCCTGCTCTGCTCCCCTGTGGTGCAAAATGGAGACATTGTGTGAGGACGCATGTAACCAGATGAGTGCATCTCTCTGGTCCAAAGTGGCTTTTCTCCTTCCTTCGTCTGCATAGAAGTGGAATCCCCCTATGAAAAATTCAGATCAAACGAAAGTAGGCCCTTCACTCTATGAAGGCAAACCGGTAGTCTCATGGCACTCAAAGACGACATGGCTCATCGATCACTTCATCATCCACTTCACCAAAATGGATCCAGCCTAGTCACATGGCCTAGTCACATGGATGTGGCATTGAAGCACTCAGCTATGTTTCAATATTGAAGCGGGAAAAACCCGTCAGGCAAGCGACTTTGAGAATTGCACTGTGCCGGGTTCGCCGGTCCCAGCGGCTCGAATGTCTGCTCCTCACTGCTTCCGATTTTCACGCATTGCATTGGCTATAGAAACTGGTGTGACGGAAAAACATCTAGCAGAAGTCCTGTGGGCAAAATTAAGTTGATGACTAAAATTGAAGGACAATGGCAAGACTGCTGCTAGCTAAATCTTGGGCAACAAACAGGCAAAAACCTGTGCAGTAAAACAGTGGTGGTCAGGACAGCATTTCAAAATGCGCTACTCGTTGGCTCTTGTCACAGAAAATTGCAGCAAACAAACACAATTTCCACACCGGTTTCCATTGGTTTAAGTGGGCATGCGATCCCAAACCCTCCCGGGTTGACAAGTCCTGTTTACTTGAATAGCTTTCACAATGCTCAGATCTTAACCCAACAGATCAAGGTTCGTCATCATTGGCCTAAAAAGCCAAACCTTACACTACATCCAGCCGTAAGTTATAAAGCCCCTATATGTTCAAGGGCCAGATGTCAGATTAAAGGATAAAATTAAACACACCCAAAAGTCTGAAATCATTGGCATGGAATGAAAACAACCACTTCTGTTATTTGTCTGAATAATTGTGAACTTATGAATTAAGAACACTAATCAAAAAGCAGTGTCATTGTTACAGGGGAAACATAAATGGGAAACCAATATGTTGTTGACATACATTTTAGCATGCATAAAGCCAGATAGCACTGCAGTATTTTTGCATTTTACTATGGACATGGGGAAGTTGTAGGGGAGAACAAAAGAGAAGAATGTACATAATTGATAGTACATAAAAAGAACCGTATGCTTCAACAATATTTTTTAAGTAGCTCTCATGCTGTCGATTCCTGAAATAGATTTAGGATGAGAAGGTGCAGGTTGTTCCCAGCATCACTATACTGACGATTCAATCTGCAGCAACTGCGTGACATGGTCACGCCTGAGTGGACCAACGTTCTTGTGGAAGTTTTCGTATACCTTGTAGAAACCGTGCCCCCCCCCAAAATCCAGGCAGTACTGGGTGCAAACGGGACTGATGAGTGCACCAACAAATATATACTGATGGTGTATGCATCCCTCATTTAACATTGCATGTTGACTGTGTTTTTTTTTGCCATTTACAGCAATAGGCCTTTTTGTTTCTGCATTAAATGTACGCATAGAATTGTTACATGCTCACTGTTGATATGTCCACTGGTTTTGCCCTAGACTCTGCCGCTGTCCCACAGGGAGGCATTGTTGGCAGGGATGTCCGTTACTAATCGCACTCTAGTGACTCCCTCTGGCAGGTCGGGCACTTGCAAGCTGAGGTCATCAGTCAAGGCAGCTTGACCTTGAACTCGCCGATCCCATCAACTTCCTGGTTGGCG
This sequence comes from Esox niger, assembly GCA_016801105.1. Classification (NCBI taxonomy): domain Eukaryota; kingdom Metazoa; phylum Chordata; class Actinopteri; order Esociformes; family Esocidae; genus Esox; species Esox niger. Next base: position 36,547 of record JACXGJ010002567.1, on the reverse strand, counting down.
AGCAGTGTGAAAAGAAGCATAATGGGGTTGGGATATTCAGAGTTGACCCTGGTCACATGATCAGGAAAACTAACCTCTACTAGTTCAGCTCAGTCCATTTCTAATCCTCCGTGTACACATTTACTATTCCCTCTGGGAGTGGGATGTACTCCAACAACGCTACACAATCCCCCAACCATGCTCATTACATATCTCACATCTCGGCTTGTATCTTGCTCAAGGTTACAATAGTCCTGGCATTGTTTGCTATTTCATTCACACTCAAATGGCACACACACACACTTGAAGGACCTGTTGTTTGAACATTGACTGAAAAGTAGATAAACTGTAGGAATTTGTGGTCGGGGGGGGGGTTGCTTTAGAGGTTTTTCTCTAGTGTGTTGTTTCCTCTCAGTGTAACTGTGTTAATCTACTGAAGCTTTCTCAGCTGTGTGACTTAACTGAGCCAGAAAACGTTGTTAAAAGAATAGATTCTGAATTTTGGCAATGATGCCCTTTATCTACTTTCCAGATTGGATGCCATTTTTATGTTTCTGCCTCCAGTATGGAGAAAGTTAGTGGTTGTTTCACAAGACAATGCTAACTAATTAAGCGCAAAGTCTGGAATTCATTGGGTTAATTTAAACATATATGATAAAACCTTGATGCCAAAATCCAAAATTCTGCCTTTAAAAGAGAAAGAAAAAGACACTAGAAGACAGAACTCAGCCTTAATAAAATTCAAGCGTGCAAAAAAGATTTCAACAAACCCACATACAAGCATTATACTAAATTTGTATGTGCGCAAACCGTTCAAATCTAAATCAAGGATTTCTCATAGAGACATAACCAAACTGAACACATGGTGCTTTAAGCAGCATACAAGCCTGGCAAAAGAGGACAAACGAAAAAACTAATCATTAGGGATAGGGAGACTTAAAATAAAATGCATCTTTTCGGCACCCCGTGTCACCTTGGGCGCCCAAAACAACAAGGTTTTTAGAAAAAGACGAGGAACGTTAAAATGCATCTTGGGATTTCCCTGACCATATATCCACTTCCTCTGTGTCCCATCTAAAGTGGAGTTGTACATCATGCTGCCCTGATTCGCCTTAATGCAAACCAGTTGTCTTGGACACACCAGATATATCTCAATACTCTCCGACAGACCCGACAGACCATTATACTCACAGACCAGCTCCATCTCAGCACCGTATGCAGCCATGTCTTTCAGTCTCAATCCGAATCGAGTCACCAGAGAAGAGACTATTCCGATGAGGAAGTAAACAAATTCACAGCAAATTTCCACAAGGAAAGTTCTACGGAACAGTAGGTAACCGTGCCTAGGATCTAAGAAACCGATACTCAAACTCTCCCCATTCCCTGCGTTCCCAACTCAAAGTTCCTATCCCGGAGCCTCAAGACTGAACAATAAACAGAGCTCCACGGATCGGATCGGCCTTCCGGGGAAATCCCTGCCCCTAATTCCAGCCAGAATTGGGGGAGCAGAATGACTCAGCTCGGAATGGAGGAGAAGAAGATGAAGACGGGACTCTGTGATTACACACTTTCTCTCTGTGCGGCCATTCCAGAAAACTTCCCAAAGTTTTGACAATAATTACCCATAATAGAAACCTTGCCGTGTGCTGTACATGAATAAACAGAGGAGACAGACAGAGGCAAGGGATTATCTCTCTTTATAGTTAGATTAAAGACCAAATAGTCTAGTCATAACATGACAAGTTGTCAACTTCTTTCCTTTTAAGATCAAAGTTAACTTAAACAGTGGTGTATCCTCTTTCAAAGGACATGACAAAACGGTTTAAAAGGGGAGAATACGTGAAATTGTACTGCTGCACTCAAAATGGTTTCTGTGTGTGCAAACACTGGCAATATAGTCAGCTAACGACATATACATAGTCGAAAATAGTCAGAGGCAGTCTTGCTGCCCTTTCCTCTAAACATTCAGCTGTTCTACAATGTTCTCCAACTTTCCACCATGACGTCTTCCCTCCCGGGTCCCATTACTGAACACAACACTCGGGCTGTTCTACTCATCACTACACTGAAAGTCCACCTACGAGCTCCTCTCAGTGTTCCTCCGAGCTGAGTAAGCTTAGCTACGCTGTCAAAGCTGGATATTCCCATAGGATAATGACTCCCAACGTAGTGGTTGTGTTTAGCCGGTCATTTAACGATGAGGTGAGAAACCGGTCAACCTAGAAAGCAGTTATTTTGTCTGTGTTAGACCGTGTGACTCCGTATGCAACACGTTCTCCGGGTCACCACACCAGTGCTTTAGTGTTGTCAAGGGATGAGAAAACGTCTACGGGTGAATTAAAAACAAACATTTGGACCCTTTAAAGGTAAAACTTAACAATACACAGAGAAAGTTTCAGAACATACATGCACAAACATGCCTGTGCATATTCGGTGATAACTACCGTATGTTTGTGTTAGATATATCATTTTTCCAGTATGACCACGACCATATAAGATGCATTGCATCAGTGTAAATGGTTCCAAAAACAAGTAATGAAAATGTAGTTCCCTTCTATTTGAGATAAAAAAAGTTTTTACATTGAACTTTCTAAAAAGGAAGACTCAATAGAAAATGCTGGTCTTTCACAGCTGGAGCAACTAACAAAGATGAAGTTATTTAATATCAGTGAAGATATGGGATCAGGGGCGAACATTTAAGAGAGGCCAGGGGGTGATGACCCCACCAATATAAATAGGCAGGTGAATTTGACCCCCCTGAAAATACTGGAAATACCGGGAACTATTTACCCTGACCCCCCCTAAATATGAAACACAAACCATCCAATTCTAAAATGGAATTACCAGAGGACACTGGACATCAGTTGGTTGAGACACTGACGAGATCTTTTTGTCCACATTTCCATCCCCTGGGTTTTGTGCAATAAAAGAACACTGTGTGGGCTATAGCGCGCCTTTTCTCAGGGTAGTCGGCTGTCTATCGATGTCCCTATGGTTGTATGGGGCTATGCTAGGCAACGTGGGTGAAGCTATTTCCTGCCCTGTGTTGGGGATGCGAAAGAAGACATGTTGACCCCTGACCTCCATTGTCTCACTCCCCAGTATTCCCTGCTGCAATATTATGTGTTATGGGTCAGTCTGTCCTGTTTGAAGAAACGTATTGTTTTTTTTCTGGTATCGTGTTGGATCTTAGCTTGCATAGTTATTTAAGTACTTTGTGACAGCAGTTTATGTACTTCTCAATAAACTTAATGAATTCATATGCACATTCAATAGGCAGCCTAGTCAGTACAGGCGTTTACAAATGACTAAATTATTATTTGTTAAAGAAAAATTATCCCGATAATGTTTCACACAGCAGTATTAGGCTGAAAACGTTGCTAACTTGCTAATCTAGGTGTGTGTGTGTGTGTGCGCGTGTGTGTGTGTGCGTGCACGTGTGCGTGTGTGTGCGTGCACGTGTTGGCTAATCCAGTGTAATAATGGCTTACAGAGATTAGCATAATTTGCCCCACTGTTAAGTTGGCATCTGTAAGGCAGTGTCTTGCCAATTGCGAATCTAAACTACAACACTCTACGTGCCCATAATTACTGTACAGTACTTCACTTTACACTGAAGAAGTATTCAATGAATGTCAACTCATACCAATAAACCTGGAAAAGTAACTGCAATACCAAATCGATTAAAACTGCCGGAAACCACATTATTTCATGAAAACAGATAATTGTCTCTGAGCTTGTTCCTAGCTGAAAGTCCTCTTACACTGATTAGCAAAGGGTCAATAACTGTAGGAGAAACCTTGTAAGTCAAGATCCACAACCACATCCTTTACCACACTGAACTGAGGCTGACATGGAAAACGAATTACTCACAGTCCGGAAACAGACTGCAACAGCCGTTCCCATTCTAGGTTATCTGTTTCCGTGTGGGTTAATTACCATTATAGAGTTCTGCTGAGCGAGGTGTAGTTACCAGTTCTGTCAGACACTAATCCACACTAATAACAACTCATCAGTAAACACATGTTCCTTATACAAACATGCAAGCACAAATGTTAATGGGCTTTTTAGATCTATGCTTGTGCCAATCTATGTTATTTTGAAAATGGTGGTTGACAACAGTTAGAAATATGATTCGCCTACACTTTGTGCTACATTACAGGCCCAAATGTAATACCTTGGTAGCATTGAATAACAAAAACATCACAGCAAGAGCATAGTGTAACAGAAAACATCACTGCATGTGGTAACGCTCCACTACAGCCTGGTAACCACCTAATCTCAATCAGAATCAGGGGGAAATGCATGTAGATCTTTTTGAGTCACACAGTGTTGTTTTGAACGAATTGGCGTTTTGTTATAAAAACTCAAAGTAAAACGACCTCACAACCTCTCGATACAGAGTTAGCTGAACTGACCACTGACCTATGTAACAGCTTGTAATGGCCAGATCGTTTTCTATATAGTGCCGCTATGCAAGGACACACGTTAAGGGGCTTTTTAGAACTGTGCCAATCAAAGTAATGTTTATAATGCCCGTTCTCCACAGATCAACACATAATTAGCTCACATTTTATCAAAATATGCATTGTAGGTGCGGACAAATCGCCTGTGTGACGAACAAAAGTCCACTCTATGTCCCAACCCCTCCCACAACAACAGCGTCTGGCTTCTATGCAATACCAGAAAACACATCACCAAAACTCCAAACCGACGGAAGAATGTTTGCAAATGAGTTACTGTTGAGACCACCTGTCTGACAAACAGGAAAGAACACACACACACACACACATGAGCCAAGTAATGAGAGGGGGGAATCTGGCGAGAAACCACACCCAGTCACATTCTCCCTCCACGAAACCACACCCACTCACATTCTCCCTCCACAAGACCACACCCACTCACATTCTCCCTCCACAAGACCACTCCCACTCACATTCTCCCTCCACTAAGCCACACCCACTCACAATCAACCCGTCAGCGTCTGAGGGAAATGCGGTCACGGTGAACGTGCGGGTCGGATCGCTCAAACGCGCCGCCCTGTCGGCCAGAGAATGGTGCGACCGCGGAGTGTTGACGGGTGAGGCGCTGACCCCAAGCTGACCTCCGCTTTGACAACCAGCTGGACAGTTGGTGGAACGAGTCTGTGAAAACAACTCTGAGAAACGCGAAGCCTTCGGGCCTGGCTGGCGTGGCCGTGGCTGGGTGCAGTGCCGTGAGGAGGTCCAGACAAACCCCTCAAGATGATAAACTAGAACAAACAAGATACAGGCTGTGGCAGAGCCAGAGGAGGGGCCCAGACACTGATAGTGCTGATAAGCATGGGCTGGCGGTCAAGAGGCCAGGAAAGACTCCTGGCCCTACCTATTGTGCATGGCTGTGACCAGCACAGAGCCCGGCTGACACTGGTTAGGGACCGGGAGATAGCGCCTCAGACAGGGAGACTGGAAGTACCCAGAGGGCCGGCCTAGACTCCTGGAAATGGTTCTCCGCACAGAGGGGACAAGGCTTCTCAGTTGGGCGGCATGGGAATCTTCTCTGACCTTCTGACCCCCTCCTCTAGAGGCAGCGGAGTGAACTGACGCTTCCGGGAATCTTATCGGAGGGATGTTTTCCCGTTTCCGCTTCAGTTTCAGCTTTGCCCACAGTGCATGGACCCTAAATCTAATCAGTTACAGGCTTTTCCAACAACACAGTCGGCCTACTAACACTTAACATCCCATCAGGGTTAAATCCCACAAAATGCCACCAGATACTCATTCACTCAGTATCAGCGAGACACAGAAGGAATATGCAAAAATTTGATTGAAGGAGAAAAGGAGTGGATATGAGAATAAGCGATGTTCATGCATCGTTTGGTACCGTGCAAGCCCTCAGCAATGTCCTGTATGAGACACCATTGTTTACCTGCCAGCCAATAACCATTTCACCACACTCCGTCTGTTATACGGCACCTCCTGCTGGCCACTATGAGCTCTGCACCCACAGACAACTAATACCATTAGCCCTCAGGGGAGCTGGGGGAGAATGGCTAACACAGCCTACAGACAGCACACTCGTTTGGCACAAATGCTAACACAGAGGTACTGTATGAAACATGTGAATCTGTTGGAGATCAGCCATGACCACATGCTCTGTAGGGGGAGATAAAGAGAGTTGTGCTCAGGCAACACATTTGCAGTGAGAACAAGACTTATCCGGAAATAAGAAAACCCACACTCAACCTGAAATGCTAGTTATGTTCAAATAAACTTTTTTGCAGCAGCAGCAATTAAAAATAAATAAATGCATGCATAAAGCTAACTGCCTTAAATGGTTGTTCATTGTTAACATCTTTATGCTCTCATTACAGATCTCTCATCTCCTACCTCTCTTCTGTCTCTCTCCTGACACACTTTCCCATTTTTTGCATTGTCTGTCTACAATTCCAAGCTGTGCACAAAACAAAATCCGTCCGTGTGAAAATAAACATTCATCTGAAATCTGTCTGATATGATGAGTGTGTGTGTGTGTGTGTGTGTGTGTGTGTGTGTGTGTGTGTGTGCGCGCGCGCATGCATGCATGCATGCATGCATGCATGCATGTACATGGGAAACCATGCTTAGAGCCCCTCTGCCTACCCTGGCCTAATCCCTGTTGCCACCCTCTCTTCCCCTCCTTCACCCCTCAGGTCAGTCTTAATGGGGGACTAATTAGTCAGTTTGTTGCCCCTTACCAATTACTCTCCGCCAACTGCAAACAAATGTCAAGCCAGACTCCTGAATGGACATCTGCTAAACTCTAACCCTAATAAAGAATGAAAGAATAAACAAAAGAAAGAAACAAAGAAGTGGAAAAAAAGCACCGGACAGCAAGACATGACACTGGACAGACAGAAACTTGTGCGTCAACAGAAAGTGACGCCTGTCTGGTGTATTCAGTCCCGGGTTCCCTGATAGCTGGACAGATAGCTCATCTCTGCCCGGCGTCTGACGCCGTGATGAACGCCAGGCCCGGCTGTCAAGAGCCGCTTTATCGAAACAACTTCACTGGAGATACCAATCAGAGTGCTTCAACTAAAACCCCTTTAAAGCTGAAGTAGGTTTAATCACACAGCGCTGTAGGTCATTCAAATTCCACACATGCGTGCAGCATGGAGTGACATAGGGATGTGGAAAATGGATACATGATATAGCGCTGGGAAATTGCAGGGATTTAGTACAAAAGATTTCTTTGCTTTCGGGAATGTTTCTACTTGATTCCCCCCATACAGTGTGCATGTGATGTCATTAGAGGCTGTAGCTATATCGTGACCCCGACCAGATGGGAATGGCAAACCCCTGTCACCCAAACCAACCGTCCTGGGGGGTCCAACGCTAATCATATTAATCGGTCTGGGATCTCCCTACCCTTCTGGCTCTGTGTGTGGCTTCAGTGCTGGTGGGGGGCGGGGAGAGGGGGGTGAGAAACCGGGGCAGGCAACGCAGCGCGGGCCACCTTAGGAGCACGAGGGGGGGGGGGGGTGGGGGGGGCGGGGGGAACAAACTAATTTGTTGCGGCCTGTTGAGACGTCATGAAACGACTCTTAAACAAGCAAATCCAAAATGGGCTACAGGGCTTGTAGTGGCAGAACTGATGCCCTGACCGCCCACCCTGCCACTAGCCACCAACCTCCCACAGTATCAACTTGACTCTCAACGGGCTTTTCTCTGTGTAGGTGCAGTGCAATGGGCCTCTGAACGTAGGGGTGTCAGACGGTGGTCAACTCAGGCAAACCAGAACCGTTACAATCCATGTGTAAAGGTGAATGTGGAAGGGACAGGGCTGTAGATACTACTGGTAAAGAAAACACTGGGGAAGGGAGTAAAAGGTGGTAACGTACTCCCTTATGGCGAGATCACATGACTCAGGAAGAGAGAGGAAGAACAGTGAAGTCAGAACAAGGGAAAACAATCGCCCCTAACACGGAAGGAAGCCAGTGTGTGTGTCTGATGTCATTTCCTGTTGGAAAAATGTAATGGATAGGAAAATGACTTCTAACGCAGAAAAACACAGCTCAGGGTAAAGTTGAATGCTTTATATGAAACGACTCAACAATGTGTACGGAAATGTAGAGTCATATTCCCATAGCTCTTTTGAAAATATCTTGCACTCAAAGAGGAAATTATGTTTAAGACACGGGTAGGACAATCACATCTATCACTCATAGTTACCTATTGACAAAGTGTAGTCCAAAATCTGCTGAAACCTCATAGAGTGAACTGCAGTGCTGTGATGTCCCCGTTGCACTGATCCTATCAGCCCACATTGGCAAATTGATCAGGGTCCAGTCAGGGTGGGTCTCGTCACAGCCCCTAAACCCATCAGTCCAAGATTCCACGGTCCAGACCAGAAATTGTATACACACACACTCACGCACACACACACACATCCATAAAATCTGTTAATATTGGCAAATTAACGATGAAGTAAGGCCATGAACACAGATCCTGTTCCAATCCAGGAAGACCTGATACTAAATGGTCTGGGTCGACATGAACAAAAAGCCTCCATCATTATATTTCAATAAATACAGTCAGCAATGAAATTCCTGGCAACGTTGCTTACGGCACTGACTGGAACATACTGGTTTTAAAAAATACTGAACCCCGCAATTTATCTGTTAACTATGGTTTCCGAGGAAGCAACCGAGCCTCTGTGTTTTGTGTCCTACTTCTCATCAGAGCCCTTCGAGGTAATGAACAGGGAACGTAGCGCCATTTAGGAATAGACACATCTGATAAACAAAACAACCCAGCGTTCCCGTAACAGGGCCCCATACTGTATTCCCACAGTCTAAGTTGCCTCAACATTTCCTAAACAGTATTTAAACATTGTTTAAAGGCTTCGGAAAGGCCGTCCAAAGTCTGTGTAAATGCTGACAAATTAGGTCATAGTTGGCTTAGGGTTTTATCCCTTCGTTTACAGGAATCTGACTTGGCTCGTGTCGGACGGCCCTTCTGGGGGCTGAGGCACGCTCTGTCTACACGGGGAGGACAGACGTGTGTGTGTGTGTGTGTTGTGATAAGGGGAAACAGGAGTGTGTGTGTGTGTGTGTGTTTGTTTACCTTGCCCCTGCACTTGTGTGTATACGTGTGCATGCACATGTTTGTTAACGAAGCCCTAATTAGCCAGACGCCGCTGCCGGCTAAAACAACCTGGTATGTCTTAGCAATATGTTCTCCCTGTCCGTGTGTACATTCATCGCTTGCAAGTGTCAGACAAGGAAACATTGGCGTTACCTCACGGTCGAGCCAAAGCTCTAATGATGGCACTAGGCCTCAGCCAGAACAGAACCAGAACATGGGCCAGCGTTGTAAGAGTTGGTTCCAGACAGACAAGCCCAGGCTGGGTTAATCAAACAGAACTCCTACAGGCCCGGCATGGGGATCCAGATCTCTGCTCTATATGAGATCGGCTCACCAAGTCTTTCTGGGAACAATGCATTCTGGGAAACACATTTCAAACCGATTGGGGGTGAAAAAGGAACGTGTCCCAAAGAGTCGTAGTAGAACGCTGCATGCGTTCTACTGCATAGCATGGAGGTTGAATAAAACCAAGAGAGTTATATTCTGTTGTTCCCAGATCCAGTTTGGCATGACAACCTGATATATTTGCCCACATCACTTCTAAACAGAGGCGTTATTCCAACATAATCAGCCCTTCATACCAGATCCATTCAGGCCCAGTGCTGGAAAGCAGGGAGTCTTATAGAAGCCCCAGATCAGTGGCGTGTGTATATTATTCAAGCTATTCCACTTCTTTGTTCCACACTCAGGCCGACAGAGGGGACTCCACATTAATGGGTCTCCTAGGAGCAGGTCCCAGATCAGTGGTGTGAACCCATTACTGCCTGAACGCCTCATTGGGCCTCTTTGCTTTCTCACGATAAGACTGTGCTCAGCAGCCAGCGTAATGCCATGGGGGACCGCCAGCTCAGACCAAACACACAGTGGTTGAGCAGTGGTTAGCAGCATGCGTGCGCGCACACACACACAAACACACACACACACACACACACACACACACCCAAGCAGGGGCCTCAAAACCCTGGTTAACAGTCCACTTCCTACATGACAGGAACACACAGCGTGGGACCGGAGGAGCGCAAACCCAGAGCTGGAGGCTACTTCCCCGCTGAGACAAATGGAGGATAATGGAGGGCCTAACACAGAACCGGGCATCTAGGATAGAAACCCATGTGGATGTTGAAAAGTCAGGAACAGGTCCGATAAAGTGCCACTGTACTCACTGTCAGGCTTGGGAGAGTTGGCCCGTCCGGCGTGGCTGGGCGAGGAACAGCGGATGGTGGTGACGACGGCGTTGTGGTGGGGGTTCGGGTGGGGAGGGTGGTGCACGGCGGCGTGATGACCGTGGTTCTCGTGGTTCTTCCCGTTCCCCTCGGGCCCTTTGGCGACGCCGATCCCCGGCGCCGTCCTGCCGGCGGGCCCGTCCCCCGCCGCGGGGGAGTCGAACTTCCGCGCGTGGCCCGGGGGCTCCGGGGTCCGGGGCCCTCCGCGAATCACTGCCTCCTGGGGAGTCTTGGCGAAGGTGACCTCCCGCTTGTGGCCCATGTCGGGTGTCTTGGAGTGGCCCAGGACCTCGGGGCGTTTCGCCACGAACCGGAGGGAACCGGGGCTAGTTGGGTCCACCTGTTTGGAGGAGATGTCGATGGAGAGCTCCGTTCGTCCCCGGGATATGGGCTCAGGGGTCTTGGAGCCTCCCCCTCCCATGATGCTCTTGGAGACCGAGCCATTGTTCTGGTTGCCGGCACCCAGCTCGCGGTAGTAGATGCTGGTGGGGGACATTAGGGGACGAGGGCTGGCGTTGTTCGGGGCCCGCCGGGAGTCCACGTCCTCCACCTCAAAAGACCTCTTTAGAGCTGCACGGAGACAGGAGATGAGACACACACTCAGTGCTATTTCAGAGCACCACATTGTGATCGACATTTCTGACAAGGCACCTAATCCGAGTGCCCTTTGTAGGTATAAGAAAGGACTCAAGGGAAATGCTTCAGTAAACATATTAACAATATATCTCTGTTCTAAAGCAGCAACATGGACTTTACTGATGTTTTCCGGTCCTGCTGGCATCGTTGTTTCTTGCGGTTAGTGGGTAGAGAAGCGGGAGAGGCAATTGCAGCAGCATAGAGGAAAATAGCAATTAAGCCAAGGCTACTCATTTTAATCATTGTTTACTAGTGGTGCCAAACTGTGAGCGCACATGACTGCACATGGCTCTGTATACGTTTATACAAGTTTATGCTTAAACGGAGCCAGTTCTATATTTTATGGTGCCATGTCTACTTTATAAAAGGTTTTCAGGTTTTGCAGCGATCAAACGTACACATAATATAGAAATGAAATCCATTTAGCAGTAACAGCCTAAAAGCGCCATTTAATTTTGAATGAGATAAGGACTAGTGATGGATGACTGCTGGTAATGGATGCATGCCCTATTAGCGGTATGTGAACACACTTTCCACAGCTGTCCTCGTGAGAAAATCCAGTAGAACAAAAAGTCAAGTTTGACATTATCTTTTGGATTCCTCGGGGACGATACAGAGAAAGTCGCTGTGATCGTGAGATTATATAACATCACGCACAAACAGACAAACTGTCATGAATCCCAGACTTTTAATTTGATCCAAAATATCTATATATTACTTTTGAAAACCGGCCCATATTGGCAAATTGATCAGGGTTCAGTCAGAGTGGGTCTCGTCACAGTCCCCAAACCCATCAGTACAAGACTCCACGGTCCAGACTAGAAATTGTACAAACACACACACACACACACACACAACCTTTCCATAAAATGTGTTAATATTGGCAAATGAATGACGAAGTAAGGCCACTGTGTGCGTGCGTGCTTGCGTGCATATTTATCCGTTCCTGCCAAAACACCCATAGAAAACATGCAGGCCAGCTTGAACCCTATCCCAATGCCCTCGCCATAAACTCAGCCAGAGTTGTGAAGGGCCTCAGAGCCGGGGAGACAAATCACATGAAAGGCTTTTCCTCAAAACACAACAGCTATGGGACCTAATCTAATTTCACAAGCTATACGCTTCTTCATTTAATGACAGCGACACTCAATACTCATTCTCCCCCAAGACAAAACTGCTTGCCAGACACATTCAGTACGCCGGTGCAACCAAACTGCTCTCCTCTCCTCCAACAGGAAACTCTATGACACTAATTTACATTCTGCCAAAGGCTTTCCTCTGTGAGGATTCGTAATGATGACTACATACAAGTATGATTGGTGGTGTTATTCCCTTTCCTCTATATCATTACATTAAAACATTGGCTCTGTTATGGATACTGTTACCTCATTATTTGTTTGCTGTTACTGATCTGGCTTTCCCTGTCCTAGCATGAAACGGCTAGCTCACCCTACTTTAGCCTAACAACACTAGCAAACGGGTAAATCTCCTAACTTCATTTGAACAGTCTCGTGTGTACATAGGTGTTAGATGCGGTTCGCAATCCCAAAGCCCATTGAAAGTTTCTTGGTGTAAGTGGTGTTTATCCTTGACTAAACATGTAATTTCCTACAAATCAACGAACTGGATATTCTCTCATCCTCCTTCCATAACTCTCTCGTGGGAATACAGTCTGTGAGGCATTTTAAACGCTGCAATCCTCCATTTATGTGTGTGAGTTGCTTTTGCTGTTTCAAAAAAACACCATCCCACATCTTTGATTAGAATCTGAGATTCCATCCTCTATGACGCTTATAAAAACAACACCGCTATAAAGTGGTAACCTGCATGTCCAAACCACAATGCCCCTGAACTTGTCCACTATAACCCACCCCCACTTGCTACCTCTTAAGTTTTATTATTGTGTTGAATGACTCCAAGGCTGAGGCTACTTTTAACATCATCCAGGACTTGGAGGCACTTGCCAAATCGTTCTATACACGTTGGAGTAGTCAGTAGTGAGCTGAAGACCATGGGCGTATTCAATGAGGCTCTTCCGGACATTGCACATACAAATACAATAAAGTAACTGACAATTCCCTATTCTCTGACAGATTATATTTCTTAAGTACAATGCTGTCTGAACGGTATGTAAAGTAACATAATCCCAAACAGGCCCCGGGTGGAATGTCTGCATACCGTGAATGATAATATGATAGGACATATGTGTAATTATCGGAAACGGACTGCTTGTTGTGTGATTTGATTCCCATTGCAAATAACTGCTGACTGTAAGACCAAAGACCTGGTCACATGGCGGGACTCTCAAACAAGAACAATCGTAGACAAGTAGTTCTATATCTCTGAGAACAACACTGATAGGACATCATGGCTCTCAAAACATCCAAGAGAGTAGGTTTTAATATTGCCTACAAAAGTAACTTTCTCAAAGCTCAAGGTGAAAAGTGAATGGAAAGAGACATTCCGGGGATTACATTAGCAAAAAGTTGAATTCCTCGACTAGCAAACTGGAACGTTGCACATTGATGTTTCCCGGTTATTCTATGCATTCCTGTCACTCAACAAATTCATTCCAGCACTAGAGAATGAACAGAGTTGTAGGATCATGTATTTCTGAAGAAGCTTCCGAGGATATCCCTGCCACAGTTTTCACATTCGCTGGACTGGATAGGGATCACAGAATGCCGTGTTATAGAGGTCAGATGGACAACACCGACATATCCCAGCAGACAGTGAAAAGGCATTCCCAGACAATGAGGAGAAACAAATCAACCCCGTGGAAACACAGGGAGACTCACTCACTGTCTAGTCCCCTTCTCTAATGAAACATTACCCATAGTACCAGGAGTTTTTTGGAGTCAGAACTCCTGGCCCCAGAATGGTAGAAGTCCAATGTGCACAACGACTGAGGCTGTGTCGCACCCGATCCGAGGCTTAAGTAGAGTGGGAGAATCCACACAAAAGCCTCCGGTATGTCCTGTCATCCTGCTAGCCCCAGGTGCTTCCCTGATTCCCCAGCGCATCGATGGTGTTACCTCATCTCCTTAAGGACGTACTCATCCAGATGGAGATATCACAGCGAACACAACAGATCCTGACGCAGCTGCACTACGACGAGATAGACGCGGATAATAATAAGAAAAAGTAAATGATTGCTCGGCAGACACTTATCTAATCTGAGTTAACACTTGCTTGACCTACAGAATTTCCTGTGCCAAATGGGCAGAAATTAGCAATCAGTTAAAGCCTCTGCTATGAGAACCTTCAGAACTACATTGTGGGGTTTCCAGCGGTATGGAATAGACGCTGTTACATTTTGGCAAATAATTTTTAACAATAGCATCGTTATCCCCCATGAGACATCATGTAAAGTAAACAAATTAATCCGAGACATTTGTAATTCATATTGCTGTTTAGGCAGGGAGGTGTTTTGTTGAACGACGTCATATCTATCGAAAGTTGCTAGCTGCAACATTTCTCAAGTAAAACATTCGAAGTCCAATTTAAACACAGTCTGAGAGGCTGCGTGCGTAGATCTCACTGTCGGTGCAGTGTGCCATGAACGCGCCCACACCCGGTAAATCGGTGTCACCCCAACTGCCCCTAAAAAATCAAAGCTGTCGGCTTCCAGAATCTTCCAGGAGACAGCCAGCATGGCCAGCCTCGCCTCAGCACAGCTGCCTCCCATTGGGACCTCGTCAAGGGGGATATTTAAGAGCCCCGAAGGAGCAGCTTCGGGCTGAAGCCAAAAGTGAAGAGGCAACAGAGGATGCAATGGGAACTGCTGCACGACGGAGGTGGAGGAATACGACCAGGGGTTGGAGGGTGCCGAGGCCAAAACGCCAGCATCCTTTCCTCCCAAACCACCAACGGTAAACCGCCACAATTACAACTGCCTCCCCTGAAAATGTGTTGCTCATTTGGTTTTGAGTCTACCCTCACCTGCTGCGCTCACCCGTCCGTTTTAGTTAATAAAACGCCCTCCAGGGCCCTAAACACCTGTCCTGTGTCCGGTCCCTGTTTCTTACCCCATTACAACAGATAGCAGCTGTTCATCCTGTGTGAGTGGACAGATGGATAGTGAACTTGTAGTCCTACACTCACGCGCATTGTCATGCGTTTGTTTGTTCACAACCGGCTTCCTGATCAAAACCAAGCCATTGGCTTAGCCTACCAATCAATCAAGTCCCACAACACCTCCTCTGCATGCCCTGCTCACCCAAGCAACAACCTCTATGTTAACCTACGACACAGCTGAACTGTCTCCATAGATACAGTGATGACTCAGCGCAGAACAAGGCAGTGATATTGCAACACTTTCATTGTGATTAGAGAATAATGTTACAGTAGTTAGCTAGCTAGAATACTGCATTTAGTGTTGTAGGCATTTGATGTTCAGCATCTCTTTTGTTAATACGAAGTGAATGGCTCAGGCTAGACTGGATGGAACAGACAAGGATTGTTTTTCATTATCAAATATTACAAAAAGCAATACTTAAAGTAACTGATTTATATTGATTTGATTTGGCAGAATGATATGGTCACTCAACCCAGGTCAGTTGGCCTGAAAGTCTACATCCAAATATAATATTGACTCAGAAGATGGAGGGATGAAACAGAGTGAGACACCAAGAGAGACACACACAAGCACACACACACACACACACACACACACACACACACACACACACACACACACACACGGATGAAGACACGCAGTGAGACAGGGGCATAGAGTGACCCAGAAAAAGACATAAAGGTAAACCAAAAGAAAAGATGAGGGAGATTGAGGAGGGGAGAGAAAAATGAATAAAGGGGGAGAGGGAGACAGAGAGGGACCCAGAAACCAAAGACCTAAAGTAAAACTGACAAGGTCAAGACTTGAGGTAGTGCTCTCTAGGGTCCTGTGCTGCCCCAGTGCCCATCAACGTTACCAGGGTCTCCGCTAACGAGGCCGGGAGACATCGCGGTGACCTTTATGTTCCAGTCCAATGCCTTGATCGCTACTTCTACTCTGAGCCACTCTGTGGATGGGGCTTTGAGCTCCATGGCATGGCGTCGGAGTAGTAATATCTCAAAGCAAGGGGTCTTGATGGGTCCAGACAGCGGCGAGACGGCCTTCAGAATTGCGGAGTGAAAAGACCTCTCTCGGGGATGGCAACACTGACAGCCAACTGCTAGAATTGCATCCCTGTTGCCTAGTCCAATAACGTTATATTGGTCAGGATGTGCGCGCATCTGTTTTGGAGGTACTTTAGCGAATGAAGATTTACTGTACTACGGCTAATATAATTATTACAAAATCAAACCCAAATCACGTCCATTCGTAGTGCAGGGGTTTCTCTGCTCATAGAACACCGGATCATTAAATCTGGAGTCTATGGTTGACTTAATGAACTCACTTGGTTGACTCAGTGAACTCACTTGGTTGACTCAGTGAACTCACTTGGTTGACTCAGTGAACTCACTTGGTTGACTCAGTGAACTCACTCACTGTGAGCAACACATGACCATGTCAATGTGAAGACCCTGACAGTCACTGCCGGTCCGGCCAACTCGACGGCCAGATCGAGGTCTGTGAAAAACACAGACATGTGGAATGATGATAAAACGCCATCTGAAAACTGTGCCGTGTCAGATGTAGATTACTCTAGAAAATGCAAACCCACGAGCCAAACTGTGATTATGGCTTGAAATGGGAGCCTCATCAAGTTTTTTTGACAACATATCAGCTTTACGCAGGAACTTTCCAGACATTTGACCTCAAAATCATTGGCCAGATCATATTACAAACTCGAAGGACTGTAAAATGAGCTTTGGAATGAGATATGTAAATGAAAAGCTAGACATGGCTATTACCCAGCGTTTAACCTCAGTAACAACTTTAGGGGTAAGTGTCAGGATGAGCAGAATCCCAAGAAACTCAGGTTATAGAATCTCAGGTTGGGGGTAAATCTTCAGACTGGAGCTCAGTTAGTCCCAGCATCGGTCAGAGAGCTCTTGTTAGTACAGAGAACCAATTGCCTACAGGGTTTTCAATGGCTGCTGTAGGGTTGTTCTGTAAATAGTTACTATTGTAAACTTAAGCTTAGTTTCATCGACAGAGCAAAATCATATTCACATACTCGGAGTTTAACGTAGTGTAAAATGACTTGGTGATAGTGGAATATGACTTAATCATAGTGTAAAATGACTTGGTGATAGTGGAATATGACTTAATGGTAGTGTAAAATGACTTGGTAATAGTGGAATGACTTAATGGTAGTGTAAAATGACTTGGTAATAGTGGAATATGAATTAATGGTAGTGTAAAAGGACTTTGTGGTCATTGAATTTGAATTAGTAATAATGTAAAATGACTTGAAAGTAATATTCCATAGAAACTACATACACAAATGAACGCAAATAACAATCCTGATAATGTCAACAGAAGCACAGTAAAAGTGCTTATGCTATAAAATTATAGATCAATAAATTGTTCAAAACCAAGTCTGACAAGGCTAGGCCAGTGAATTGCCAATAGTAGCACACGTCTCTCCAGCAATAGCTCAATTTGACAGTTCAAAGCTTAGCCATCTCTAACGATCGGATCTCAAACATACACTTTCACATGTTTTTGGACAGTGTTAGGTTAATGCGGACAACAGTGAATGTGTTTGTTCGGCACGTGTGTGTTGGTATGTAAATATGTGTGTGGGTGAGAAAGTTTACAGGTTTTACTAACCTGGTGAGGAAATAAGAAAAAACAAGGACAACTTGACCCTATGAAGAGAAAAACACCTTTTGGTTTAGGGGTTACCATTGGTCACCATTGGAGTTAGGGTTAGAATTTGGCTTAGGTGTTTTAGGTTAGGAAAAATTTGGATTTTAATTGGTAATAATATCTGGTGTCCCCACAAAGACAGAAAAACAATGTGTGTGTGTTATGTTTGAGGTCCGGCCAATACCCTGTCCAGCACAAAGGAAACATACTCGAATAACACTTTGCTCACAATCATCCGATCAGAACGGAAACCAAATTGGAATGGATTGAGTTCCATCATCCCGCATACCCTTGGTGTGTGCTAAGCGGATGATGTGCCCTTCGGCCAGATAAAAGTTCATCTGAACTCCACGTCCGTACGAAAACGGACAGACATTTTCGGGATAGGTACCTCCGCTGTGCACGACTCCCGTTAAGAAAGCATTGGAACTCCCTGATACAGACACAATCAATGAGTGTGACACCGTGGCATTTAACAAGAAAAAAGATAGGGTGAAAAGAAGATGGGGGAAAATGTTCTGGCTCCATGCCTTCAGCACTTCCAGTCTTCAGCACTGCTATATACAAGTATCCTGATTTACCATACTTCCTGACCACTCAAGCCGTCTACAGTGGTTGATGCACTGAGTCAACAGTGAATCAATTCCAGACAACAACCAAAGCTAAATTGGGGGACACCGCGAGAGGACTGTTCACTCTTTATACATAGACCTATTCACTATTCTGTTGACTCACTGGTTAATCCACTATTCGGCTGATTAACTATGAGGTTGATTCACCGTTTGATTCACCGTTCAGTTGATTTTCTGTGTAGGCTATTTCACCGCTCAGCTCATTTTGTATTCCATTGCTCAGAGAGCAGTAGAAGGCCAATCGTTATGTCAAATCCTAAATGCACAAATAAAGAAGAGAACATAAATCCATGCCAAAAGCACCAAAAGACATAAAGGTGTCCACCAACACACAGCTTCTGGTAAGTCCCCACACGTTCAGTTAGAGAGGAGAGGAGGCTGAAAATATACCGGAGACCAGATGTAACAGTGAATGGCAAAGTGGCCACACGGCAGCTGCCTTGATTGGGACAGACAAAGCCGTGACTGTTATTGGCTACTCTGTGACATGTCCGTGTTTCCATGGGTGTGGGTGTTTGTGGAATCCACAACTGCCCGAGAGAACAGACTGACTGACAGTTGAGTGGCATCGTCTTGTCACCGCCATGGCACATACGGAGAGCCCCAACAGGCGCTGATAAGCCCTTTAGGCCGCCGTTTGATAACACTGATGACCAGGAAACTGTTTGCTGCCAGCAGAGTAAACAGCTGAGTCCTATTAAAACTGTGCGATAGACATTAGCTGAGGCGGATTCTAAAACGGACAAACACACGCCCAGACATATGTCCAAATCTGACCGATCCCAGGCTGCTGAATGCAAACATACGCATAGGCATTTTTGCCATGGTAACACACAGACGCACACGCTCTCAGGATGAACCGGACCTCGTCCACATACCCCGTCCTGCGCTAGACTAGCACGTGGTCTCGTAACACACAATCACCGATTGAACTACAGTACCTGGGCATAAAGCTACAGTCTGATCCGTCCAACAGAGAGAACCAGGCATCGCCACAACTCTCACGTTCTGGCTGACGATCGTTTAAACCCAGATGAACCTGTCCTTTGTTCGTGCAGGGCCACACTTCCAGGAGTGGAAATCCAAGGGAGTGGATTTACACAGACCATGAAAGCCAGAACCCAAAACCCATCAGGTTTTGCCCCTTGGGCATATAATTTAAGTATGCGAATTAATAATACTGACGTGTTTATCAATTCGGTCAGCGCGTTCTAGTGAAGGGACCACCCATTCCAATACTCAGATTTGAGGGAATGAAAGCACTTGTTGTTCCGTGGCAAATATGCGCGCGCGTGTGCGTGCGCGTGTCTAGGCGCGCGGCATGTGTCAGGCCTCTCACAGCTGTAGGGAAGAACAGACCTGGACCGGAGGAGGATGAGGAAATGAGGAAGAGTACCGTAACAAAGGAAACCTACACCAGCTTTACGGCGTAGCTGGCGACACAAAGAAGAGAGGGAGTGAGGGGAGGAGGGAGGAAGAGAGAGACAGGGACACGAGTTGTGAATGAATGGGTGTTTGATGGGGGTGAACAGATGTCAGGCATTCCTATCCAGTTCTCTTTAATGCTTTCAGCTGGGAGGTTTCCTGTGGTGGCGGTGCAGTCAATACTGGGGCTCCTATTGACATAATTAGGATGGAATCAATAATAGACAGGGTTAAGAGACTAAGAGAACAGATGCCCACTGAAGTCTATTAGATACACAAACTTTTAAGTAAACAATGTTAACTAAACACAAACAAACCAGGAAGGAACAGTGAAGCCAGTGACACAATTGTAAATTCATTCTACTAATAGACTAGGTAATTTAGACTGCGGTTACCCTCTGTCAATGGTCACCAGTGGTGGTTGCTAGGAAGGAACTAACAAATAAAAGTGCCTTAAAAACATAATTCAGGGACAAACCTTCAAAATCTGAGATAATTCCTTCCAAGTGAGCATTGACCTTGGAGTCAGACATCTTGTTGGTTTGATATGAAAGTAAAAATAATTGCCAATC
This sequence comes from Esox niger, assembly GCA_016801105.1. NCBI lineage: Eukaryota > Metazoa > Chordata > Actinopteri > Esociformes > Esocidae > Esox > Esox niger. The sequence continues at coordinate 16,210 of JACXGJ010002567.1, read as the reverse complement.
CCTTTGCAATCAAGGAAACGTTCCGGAGACCCTCTGCTGATTCTAAACAAATCCCAAATTAGGAGCCAGGGTAGAAAACGACAGCACTGCAGCTACATTCTGGGTACGATCCCAGCCCACAACTTTCTTAAAGGGGCAACCTTATTTTTCTCTGCAAGCTCCTTGGCCCGGGACCCCATTGCTACATTGAGACTTCACAGAGTAAAAGGCAAACCCTATCCTTTCCCCTCCACCCCTTCCTTTCTGAAAACAAAAAAGCTCACTCGCTCTTATTTAACATGTCCCTCTCTGAGGCGATGAGTTAGTTTGTAAATGAAAGACTAATTCATAGATAATCTAAGAGGGCACACTTTCAAAATGTACAAAATTAAATACATACATTTTTTGGGAAATATTTATTTTTTGCAAATTGAACACTATCTAGGTGATAGTAAGACATGAACGATATTGTTGTTCATGTACTAATTGAACATAAACAAAGTACTAATTGGATTTTGGAAAGATATGTTTTCTGCTGAACATCGTTAGAATAATGCAGGAAATTAAAGCAACTGTTGATTTTTATATGTACATTATCTCACACCATCAGAGCTCAGCTCCACTCATTTTGTCTTTTTTTTAACATTGAGGCATTGTTAATTCAGTTCTAAAATGAGCAAAACCAACTCATGCACTTTCAGTGCATGAAAGTACATGAGTGTCTCCAAGTCTGTTCACATATAGCATGTTAAGAGATATGAAAGGAAACAGGTGAAAAATGTCACAAAGCTACTTCAACCAAGCTAATGTCCTCATCTAATCAACCTGAGAGGCTCTCCTTAGCAAGCCAGTCAATCTGTGAGCGCCTCAAATGGCCTTGGCAAATTCACTCCAGTCTGTCCGAACTCACTTTGCTCCACTCAAGCTAACACAAACTGACCTCCGTTTACGCCTGATGGTCTTAGCTTTCACACAGACTCAAAAAGTACCTCTGTAAATTTGGGTAAACAACTTGGAATTCAGCCGTACCACCACTAATTAAAGAGCACTCACTTCTCCGGTTGTTTCCTGACGCTAAAGTCATTTTCTTTATTTAGGGCTCTGGTTAAAAGTAGTGCACTACATATATAAGCCCTGGTTAACTATAGTGCCCATATTCATTCAAGCTCTGGTCAAAGTAGTGCACTATTTTGGAGCACCTCTAATTAAAGAACACTCACTTCTCAGGAAGTTCCCTGACTTAACCAGAAAGACTGTCTACACTGCAGGACTCTGGGTCTAAATATCTTTACAAGAGAAACAGGAAGTGAAGTCCAGCGGGGATCTAAGCGAGTAAGATTGGATTAGATTCAACTTTACTGTCACTGAACACTATAAGTACAGTACAACAAAATGCAGTTAGCATCAAACCAGAAGTGCAAATAGAAAAGGGCAGAAAATGTACAAGTATTAAGTATAATGCATGTTACAAATGGGATGTATAGATGTGCAATGAAGGCAAATGTAAGTACACATGTGAATTCTAAATGTGCTATGAAGGCAAATTGAAGGTGCACAGGCAAATGAAATACAGGGGTGGCAGCAATGAGGTTCTGAGGTAGATGTGTACATGTAGCAACTGAAAACGTCCTTAACAGACTTCAAGAGTCAGAGAAAATGTACAAGTATTGTCACGTCCCCGCCTCCGCGAGCGTGCAGCAGAGGGCGCCCGCGCTCCGGAAACACAGTGCGCACCTAACACACCTGTCACCAATCACCAACTCACACACCTGTCCCCAGTCACCTAATCACCAAGCACTCAAGTACAGCTCCCTGCCATCTCACCCCTGCCAGATCAATGGTTCATGTTTACATGCCACATCTCGC
>JACXGJ010002567.1:0-14265 GCA_016801105.1 Esox niger | reverse complement strand
AGTATGAAGTATAATGTATGTTAAGTATAATGTTGAGAAAGCAAATGCAAATACAAAAGGCAATTCAAAATTAGCAATGAAGGCAAATGAAGGTAACATGTGTAACCTAATAGCATGGCGTGCGAATGAGCCTGACAACAAGTCAGTGTTTGATCTGGGTAGTGATTACATCTCCTTAATGTACACCTGGATTGGAGACATCTTTTTGTGTGGGAGTTACCGTCTACGGGCTCAGAAAGACGGTTTCATAGCTGAAAGTGCCAGAAAAAAAAAACTGAACGTAGTCTGTGTGTTCCTTCCCATATGCAAATGTAATATATGGTACTTTATGTATGTAACTAATGTCTAATATGAGCATATATGTTGCAAACATGTATTTGGTTTGATAAGCACATATGTACATATTTGTCAATATATACACTAATAGGCTGTTTTGTCAGATTATAATATGCAATTAACATATACGACCATGTATTTTAAAATATATGTTAAGTCTTTTAATGTATATGGCCACATACAGTGGGGAGAACAAGTATTTGATACACTGCTAATTTTGCAGGTTTTCCTACTTACAAAGCATGTAGAGGGTTGTAATTTATTTGTAAACAAAATCCAGAAAATCACATTGTATGATTTTTAAATAATGAATTTGCATTTTATTGCATGATGTGAGTATTTGATGCATCAGAAAAGCAGAACTTAAAATTTGCTACAGAAACCTTTGTTTGCAATTACAGAGATCATACATTTCCTGTAGTTCTTGACCAGGGTTGCACACACTGCAGCAGGGATTTTGGCCCACACCTTCATACAGACCTATTCCAGATCTTTCAGGTTTCGGGGCTGTCGTTGGGCAATACCGACTTTCAGCTCCCTTCAAACATTTTCTATTGGGTTCAGGTCTGGAGACTGGCTAAGCCACTCCAGGACCTTGAGATGCTTCTTACGGAGCCACTCCTTAGTTGCCCTGGCTATGTGTTTCGGGTCATTGTAATGCTGTAAGACCCAGCCACGACCCATCTTCAATGCTCTTACTGAGGGAAGGAGGTTGTTGGCCAAGATCTCGCGATACATGGCCCCATCCATCCTGCCCTCAATAAGGTGCAGTCGTCCTGTCCCCTTTGCAGAAAAGCATCCCCAAAGAATGATGTTTCCACCTCCATGCTTCACGGTTGGGATGGTGTTCTTTCGGTTGTACTCATCCTTCTTCTTCATCCAAACACGGCGAGTGGAGTTTAGACCAAAAAGCTACATTTTTGTCTCATCAGACCACATGACCTTCTCCCATTCCTCCTCTGGATCATCCAAATGGTCATTGGCAAACTTCAGACGGGCCTGGACATGTGCTGGCTTGAGCAGGGGGACCTTGCGTGTTATTAATGGTTTTCTTTGAGACTGTGGTCCCAGCTCTCTTCCAGTCATTGACCAGGTCCTGCCGTGTAGTTCTGGGATGATCCCTCACCTTCCTCATGATCATTGATGCCCCACGAGGTGAGATCATGCATGGAGCCCCAGACAGAGGGAGATTGACTGTCATCTTGAACTTCTTCCATTTTCTAATAATTGTGCCAACAGTTGTTGCCTTCTCACCAAGCTGCTTGCCAATTGTCCTTAAACAGCTCTCTGGTCTTGGCCTTTGTGGAGTGTTTGGAGTCTGTTTGATTGAGTGTGTGGACAGGTGTATTTAATACAGGTAACGAGTTCAAACAGTTGCAGTTAACACAGGTAATGAGTGGAGAACAGGAGGGCTTCTTAAAGAAAAACTAACAGGTCTGTGAGAGAAATAATTCTTACTGGTAGGTAGGTGATCAAATACTTTGTCATGCAATAAAATGCTATTTAATTATTTACAAATCATACAATGTGATTTTCTGGATTTTTGTTTTAGATTCCGTTTCTCACAGCTAAAGTGTACCTATGGTAAAAAGTACAGACCTCTACATGCTTTGTAAGTAGGAAAACCGGAAAAATCAGCAGTGTATCAAATACCTGTTCTCCCCACTGTATTAGATTAATGTATGGGTTAAGAACGTCCCAGGTGACGTCTCCCTGTGGGCTATTAGCATTAGATCTATCTGGAGAGCTTCCATTGGCGATCAATGCAAACGATGCAATAGCACTATCTGCTTAAGCTTTCCTGATAGCATTCAATGCTAATAAAGCAATTTCACAATTAGCAATGAGTGGCTCATTGTTCTTCCAGAGCCTTTTACTTCCTGTCTGGAGTCAGACATGTCCAGGCCCCAAGGAAGTAAGTTTTTTAACAGCCAATATCACAGTGAATTTCGCCCTCAGTGGAGCACACCAACCATAGAGAGCTACACCCTGATGCCAATGAGCATCATAAAAAGCCTAACATATTCATGGAATGAATGGGGTGTGGGGTTAGCTTGTTAGCATGCCGCCGCCATGTCGTGTGAATGCGTGAAGCTGTACTAACCTGTTGCAGTGGCAATGAAAAGGTCTTTCTGAGAAGGTGTATGTGAATAGGAGCCTGGTCCCATCTGCTGCCTGGTCTCCTCACCCTAACACCTTCAGGTCAGGACTGGTCCTTCGCTCAACGTGAGTTTTACTGAGTGTTCTGCTTCCTTTGTATGGCTGGTGAGAGTCTAGGGACTAGCTTTCTGTGTGTTTATGGACAGTGTGTTTATGATATTGACCAGTTGTGGAACACCTATGACTGGCTGCTATCCATTGTGTAAGTGCCGTGTCATTTGATTGGTAGAGGTTGGCACTCAGAACCCACATACCTGGAATTACATCTCCACTGGAGGCCAATATGAAAATGTATGTACACGCCACTGTAAGTTACTCTGGGTAACAGGTTAAAAATTGAAATGTTTACTAGTTGGGATAAGAGGTAAAAAGATGTTTAGATGTTTACTCTGTGGACGGAGTACTGATGAGGTCTGATATATTGGGTGTTGTGTTGAGGTCTTCTATGGATGGCATAGATTTGAGGTCTCATATATTGTGTGTTGTGTTGAAGTCTTCTATGGACGGCATAGGTTTGAGGTTTCATATATTGTGTGTTGTGTTGAGGTCTTCTATGGACGGCATAGATTTGAGGTCTCATATATTGTGTGTTGTGTTGAGGTCTTCTATGGACCGCATAGGTTTGAGGTTTCATATATTGTGTGCTGTGTTGATGTCTTCTATGGCTGGTCATACTCCTAGGTGCGTGCATTCATGCTCACTGACACATGCATATGCATATGTACATGTACAGTATTTACAATACATTTATGTGTATGTATTTACTACAGCAGTAAATGTAGCCCCTCGCTTCCAGGTCCCAGGGGCAGGACTGTAAAACATGATGTCACACAGCCTCAGTGCTGTTTGTGGAAATGGTTGGCTGCTGCAGACAGTTTTAGGGACAGGAGCGAGGTCCGCAACTGAACACCCGACACACTGATTAACACAATGACTTCCTCAGACCAAGTCTGTTATGCAATTCAGAATTTACTCGGCGAACGTGATCGCCACGTCAGATCTAAACAAACGCAAACGCCTGAAATATTTATCACCAGGAAGCGACGGAACCAGTTGCCCCCCGACACACTTTCTGTGTATGTGCGTGTGGATTTGGGGGTAAAATGACACCTTTTTAAACCAGAATGTTCTGACCTTTCAGCCCAGACGGCGTGAATGCACAACTCTGTTGACTGCTGATGGAATTAACAGAGTTAAGTCAACCTGGCTTCAATAAAAGCTTGAGCCGAGAAAGAACATAAATAACGTTATAATAAAACACAGCGAGAGGGAGGGAGACTGGGGGTGATGAAAGAGGGAGAGTAAAATGGAGGGAGGGCAGAGAAGGAAAGAGCCCTCTATAACCGCTGCCCAAGTATAGGTCGATAACAGACCAGGTCTCCTAGCATGACAGGAGCCTTTCACACGTTGCCCGTCAGGCTGAAAACACAAACCACACCAACACATTACCGCGAAGTGTCTTACCACACGGGACGTTATTAAAGTGTTCCACAAACATTACTTTAGCGTTCTCCAGAAAGTCCCGCCTGAGCGGGGGCCCTGTCAGAAACATCTAACAGGGCCAGGGTACCGATAAAGTTTCAGGTTCTTCCATGTCATCGTCATTTGAGCTGACCCCCTGTTGTACCCCAGATTAGATCCCCGTTCCCATGACTACGGAATAACCTGGGCCAAACGGGCCTTCCGACGCCAAAGGTGGGGATCCTAACAACGGTTCCTGCTCCCGGCGCCCGGAGCTGTGTTTCTTTGTGTCCGATCTGATCCTACCAAAGAAATAACAATAACAGCTAGGGTGCAGTGAGGGTGGGAAGGAAGGCGTGTCGACAGCTGACTCATAGAGGAAATCCTGCACATTGCTTTAATGGAACACGGGGAGCCTAGTAACTTCCCTTACGCGGGCTAGCCGCTGGGTTACCGTGCACGCGTGCCGGCGCTGCGCTTAGCGTGTCGGAGGCCGCGGCTGTAACACGTGCTGCGACTTTAGCCTCGTCCTTAGGCCCACAACGCCGGCCTTTCCTACCATACTGTAAATAACAGAAACGTGCGCAGTGGCCTAAGGACGAGGTCAATTACAAGCGGCCTACTAAACAGGCCTCGTGTGGAGCAAACAATCAGAACAGTATCTGGTTCACGGGGTGTCGCCATCTCCGCCACTCAACTGGTCCATCAAACCAATGGTGCCACTCGGCTGCCGGCCCGAACTGCCTGTCAGGGGTGTCACGATGACGTTCCGATATTACCTCCGTCTCAGTGTCACAGAGCAGACGTTTACATTACATTTCTGACCTCATAACATTTCCGGTCGAAAACAACCGTCCGACCGAAACAGCGGCCCGCCAGACCGAGTCAGCGGCTCTACAGGCCAGTACGCTGCAGCTCAACACGCTGACCACATGGAGAGATGATCGATGAGGCGTCACGTCAAACATACCATTTTAATCCAGGCCAGGCGAGGATAGACGCACCGCGGCCGTCACTCTGAAGTCTGACACTATGGTTTATTACTCTGAGGTTTGAAACGCTAAAGAGCCAAATGGGAGCAGACACACAAGGCTCCAAGCTCACATGGGGCTGAAACGCTTTAGCTCATATCGGCCATAAAAGACATTTGGGGTATTTATGGAGATGGTTATCATACAGCACGTCAACACCTTTTAAAAAAAGAAGTCATGCATCAACAGGAAATTGCTCAAACTGGGACTTCCAGGGTGAAGTGTAACTGCAGCAAACAAACAACTGTGTCAGCTGTGAGAGTGTCACACCTCTCCTCAATCCTATAAACACCAAGGTCCGTCTTCGCTAAATTCCTCAAGCAAAAAGCCCATCAGTGTGCAAGATCCAAAGCATCCCCGTGGAACTTTTCACAGAACTCGATGAAATAGAGCCTCTAACTGCCCCCGGCAAAAAAGAAAGAGTAAACATGAATAGCAACACTGCCACCTGGTGGATGTCTCTGCAGCTGCAAAGCCAGTCTAAGCTGTAGACCAATGCCAGTCTGAGGAGAGCCAACCTGAGCCATGATTAGTGGCTGAATGAAGGCTAATTCGCAGAGTGTCGCTCAGTTTGATGTCCGCTGCCAATCTCCATAAACCTCTCAGATTAGCCGCAATTATCTTAATCCAGCCCAAGCCCATATGGCCCAGTTAAGAAGCCTCTCTAGGCATAATATCCCCCCACAGAAAAACTGCAGGCAACAAAATATTAGATTGACGAAAACTATGGATGAGATGTAGGAGATAGGAGATAGGATATTCTTATCCTTGGTGTGAACAGAGACGCGGTGTGACGTTAACGGGGGGGGGACAGTGGGAAATGGACGACTGTCAACCCTACAGCTGCGAGCAACGCCTGGGGAGGACAGAAGAAATGACGGGACGTGCATTCAGGACTCAGTGTGTGGCACAAGCCAGGCTCCTCAGAAATACTGTCCCGTCAATCACAGTCAAGGCATGACTGGAATCAGGCATGAACTCCATCCTATGGCTAGGACGTTAGTCAGGGTTAGTCATTTCCAGTGACTCGCTTCCACAGACGGGCCAGACGCAGTGACTTTTTATGCCATCATATCCAATGCAACGCTACTCTAATGACAGACAGGCGCAAGTTCCATATTGGTTTGTGTCTTTTCCTTAGATCTCTCTATAGTAGTATCCAGTAGAACTTTTGTAGTCACATGGCTTAAGGATTAATATGTGAATTATATAAGTGACACTTTGTCATATGGTACTCACTCTCATGCATCCAGTATTAACAAAGACAGCTGGATCTCACAGCTGACTATGCCACGGAGAGTGGCTGAGACTCGCAACTGTAGCTTGGCCAACTGTTACAAATTAACCCTTGAGATGAAAAAGGAAAAATGTCCGAAACACAAAGACTAATAATAATAAGAGCAAATGGTCATAAATCAGTGAGATATCCGTTGGTCTATCGTAAATATGTTCAAACAGTAGTGAAACAAGCAGACTAGCCACAGACAGAGAAACAGTCACTGACAGACATATAAACAGACAGAGAGACTTAACAGGGTGTCCTGGCGCTCTGTCTACTGACCAACTAAGCAAACAGAACCTAGACTCACCAGCCAACACAGGAAGAGAGGCAGCTAACTAATGTTACCAACCGAGTTAGAGAAGAGAGAACCACGCCGCTTCTCTTGAAAAAATAAACACTTCAAACAGAGGCAAAGTAAAAAGTTCTAGAGAACCCAGAACTTACCGGCTATTCTGTCTCGCTCCATAACTCGCTCCAAACTTCAAATAGCCACATGTAACGTCTGTCTTTTTTCTCTCCCTCTCCCTCCCTTTTTTGCTTCAAGACTTCCCCTTTCTCAGTCTCTTTCAGACTTAGTCACCCTCTTTTCTCCACGTCCCTCCCTCTCCTTACTTCCCTCCCTCACGTCTCCCCCTTTCCTCCCTACAGTAGTTCTAATGTCGTCAGTCTGCCGTGGAAATTCAGTGCAAAGAGTGTGCAGCCATGTGCTGATTATCTCTCCCTCTCTCTGTCTCTTCTCTTTCTCTATTTTTGGCTCTCTCTCTCTTCCTCTGTCTTGCTCTCCGTCTTCCTCTTTCTGTTTCTCTCCAGTCTTCATAACTGATAATAACCTCATCCATATATTGATAGACTCCAACCATCCAATGGCCGCTGACCCAAATGATCCTTCCTTGACACTGTATGAGTTGATGGAACAGAATCACATTAAGAATTCACATACTTTGAACAGAATCACACTGAGAATTCACATACTTCGAACAGAATCACATTGAGAATTCACATAATTGGCTCAGAATCACATTGAACTGATCCAGTTTTTTTCCAGTTCTGTAGCATTGGGTCGAGAGTTAAACACTGGAGTCACTTGACAGTTCTGGAGCATTCCATAGTATACCCCCCAACCCCACGCCCTTTCCTGACCCTTCCTTCATGCTGGGTGAGCAGGACGCACTCTGACCTTTGTGCCTCCACCTTGCTCTCCGGAGAGGTCAAGGGCCAATTAGCGAGCCGCCGTCTGGGCGAGAAAACGGGGGCAAACAAACACATCATGTGCGCGCGTCTGTGTTCGTGTGAGAGAGAGTGAAAGAGAGGGAGAAAGAGAGAGTGAGAGAAGGCTTTCCAGGTTACAAACACCACTTCCCTTTTCTTCCAAACAGACATCCCATCCCTCCCTAGAGTCTGTTGAGTTAGCAACTTTAACTAGCTAGATTTAGTGACTTCGCTATCTTGCTCGCTTTAAAGTAAACATCACCTTTGGAGACCCTGGAGACAAACCCAGGAGACAAAACTTTTGGCTTTTCCAGACAGACACAACCTACCCTGCTGTGTGTTAACTGAAGATACAGGAACTGTGGCCAGGCGAGGAGACATGTGTTTCAGTTGTTTTGGTTTAGGCTACATTAACTGTGGGCTACTGTTGAGATACGGCGCATTGTTTCTGAGGTAGAGCACAGTGGGTGATACTGGGGACAAGGCTACGGAGGTGTGAACAGGGATTTCCCATACGTTGCCAGACCGATTGCTAATAAAGTTCCGCTGCAGAGAAAAGCATGGTCAGCAATGAAGTGTTAAATCATGACTTTAACTTCCTCTGTGGGTCCAATACACTGTTCTGATCCTCTTTTTAAATGGTTGAATCTACTATAGGAGGGAATCCAAAGAACAATTTGTATATAGAAGGTCCACTCCCTTGGAGTTCTGCGACACACACACACAAACAAACGAGCCGCAGATCACACACTGACTTCAACCTAACGCAAATGAGAGTCACCAGAGAATGGTGGGGTTATCTGAATTTAAATAAACCTGGGGTTCATTCAGACCCAGCCGACCCAGGCTGTGGAACTGACAACCTCCCTCCCTGCTGACTCCAGACTCTGGATCTCTTCACTCCTCCACTGCTCAGGTCACAAGGCTACATGTCGGTGCGGGGGAGTCAAGGTACCGAGGAGTGAGCGTACGTGTGTTTCTTGAACTATACTTGTGAGAACCAAACGTCCTAACCGGCGTAGTACAGTAAATCAACAGAAATCCAGAGAGATTAGTGGATTTGGTCCTCACAGGGAAACGGGCAGTTTTAGGCTCAGTGTTTACATGAAGGAAAATCTGATTTAGAGTGGGAATACATTTTTGTCTCCAACAATTCCTTACAAGTAGGCCTACAGTAAACTAACCTTAAAGGGACTCGATTATCTGCATATTTAGGTCCGCGGCTGATATACTTGGAAATGTACGTTCAGGTTTGCGGATGGGTGGAGGTGAATAAAAATATTACTATAAAAAAGATGTAAGTAGTAATGTGATACCAGGGCAAACCCACTCCAACACAAGGGGGCAATAGCACTTTCGGCTAAAATTTGCGAGGTAGATTTTCTTCCCATGTAAGAAATAATCACATTACTGGCTGGTTTAACCTACAGCACTATTGAATGTGCTGCTTGAATATATGAGCATATTCATTCCTTTCACGTAAAAATAGATTAGCATGTTTTGATCACATAAAAAATAAGCATATGAAATTAGGTCTGCAACTGTTTAACTTGTTATAAAGGCAAGTAAGAGAGTTGTCTTAACAAACAGAACCCTCAGCCATGAGAAGAACCCTCAGCCATGAGAAGAACCCTCAGCCATGAGAAGAACCCTCAGCCATGAGAAGAAATATCCATCAAATATTATTGTATTTGCAGGTGTAACCTACAACCACAGCCTTTCTCAAACTTATTTGTGCCAGGGACAGGCAAACCATGGCCTACTTCAGGAGTGGAATACCTTTTTGTAGTCATTTCAGCTACCCTAATAAAACATAACATACTCAAAACCGGGTCCATCATTTCATTCTCAATTTCAGGACAAATTTGGGTTATTGAAAAGAATATTGACTAAAATAGAACGTTTGGGCTTTTGGTTAGCACCATTATGTTAAGAAACACAGCAAAATACAGTATGTAAATGTAGGTAAAACAAACTGAAAGATCTGAAGGATTTAGGTCTACTGTTTGTTGAGACATTTGTGAAAACCTCACGGATGATCAGGAAGTAATCATTGACTGTAGAACAAAGGACATGTTTTGCTTTACATCTTACACCTCCAGCATTGAGGGAAACATAAAGCGTGTGTGTCTTCCTGAGAGTGATACTCACAGGACTGAAATAGAAAGCACTGTATGTCCCAACAACTAAATAACAGTCATTGGTGGCTCCTTGTGTAAACCCAGGTCTGTGAAAGAAGCCTCAACGCAATAAGTCAGACTTATTCATTAGGGTCAAGCCACGGACCAGCAGCAATTCTTCTACGGACTGTCCCTGGCCTGCAGACTCGGGTTTGAGAATGCTGCGATTGTGATATGCTGAAGGAATATGACTACCGTCAGATAAAAATAGAACGACATGTTTCGGTTGCAAACACAGCCCAGGCCATAATGACATTTGAGTTATGGTTAGTTATTTTTAAGTTTAATGTTAAGATCACAGGCACTTTAAACCGATTTTATTTTTTAAGTAACATTTCTGGGCTTCCTTAGATAATATACTGATTGTAGTGAATGAACTCTTCCCCCCAATTTTTTTTTTGTTGAAAATGTCCCCACAAGAAGTTCTCAAATGTGCTTGCATGACACACTCACATGTCAATATAAAAAATACATCCAATTTCCACTATTACAAACATTAAGGTTTGTTCATTTGTTGTGTGGCTTTTTGAAGCAGTGCTTTGTGTGAATATATATACGACCTCCAGACCAAAAACATGTATGTGATGCTACGGCACCAACATCAAGAAAAAAACCAAGTCTATGTATGCAACAAAAAGGTTTTGCTACCAACGCTGTTACCTCACTGCCATTGAGCCACAATGAAGTGAGTAGAATGCCATGGCTGCTCAAATAAATTAAAGGTTACATTTTGGGGGCAGGCAAATGGCAGCCCAGAGCCCTGGGTACCTCTCCCTCTCTATACCAGACAAGCAGTACTCTGCTGGTCAGGTCAGACACTCAGACCCTCGGCCTGAGGCCACGGTCCTCTCACACCTAAATGTCCACACATGCATACACATACAAGACAAACATGTTACACACACACACACACACACACACAACAAACATACACATACTGGACACACACATACTGGACGGACACACACTTATCACAAACAAACACATCCATGAATCACGTAGCACACATATATCACAAACGTACATACACACACACACACACACACACACACACACAAATCACAGGCATGCATATACAGTACACACAAGCTGTATACACACATCTCTCTCCAAAGAGGAATAACAATCTGTGACTTTCTGTCACATTCCAACCACTCACAAGACATCTTCTGGTTTAATCGTGACATGTGATGGTTATTCATAGATCAGGAAGTAAGCTCCAGATTTGCTGTGGAAGACGTGAGCACCAAAAGGGCCATAAGGGCTACATGCAAAAAAAGAAAAAGAAGAGAGGACGACCAGCTCCAGTGTGTCTGGAGGACCTCACTCATACCTTTTAACACTGGCCCTCTCCATCATCCCAAACTGTCTGCTGGATGAGAACCTCCCACACATTCACACACGTTTGTCTTTCTATCTTTGGGGACCTGAGACCCAACCATGACCCAGAAATTCACATTCCCTATTTTCTAGCCCTAACCCTAACACCTAACTCTAACTGGTGCTTAAAAGGTAACCCCAATCAAAACCCCTATACCCAATTGTAAATGTTTCCCCTATTGGGACCTTGCCACGAAAACCTTGTGGACACCGACATAAGGTTTTCTATCTTTGTGAGGACTTCAGTGTCCCATGTGTACATAGAGATGAGGATCACACACAAACACAAACACTATCATGACCGTACATTCTGTACAGAAACACACAGTTTAAGAGGACACCAGTGTCGCAATGTTTTTTTCACCGCAAAAACCCAGAAAATACTTTGTATTGCAACATGAGGAGTTTCAAACATTACGACGGAAGTCAAAGCCGCTCTGTGTTTTGTTTCAATCGCACATTATGAACGGTAGTATCACTGGTACTGTCTCGACCCCGACGCGCGACACACGCGCACGAGCGTCGTGAAGTAGGGCAGATGGGCATCCAGGATCCATGTGCGCAGAAGCACCCGTGCAAGATAATCTAAAAAAAACAACACACCAAACACACACGCACACACGCACACAGCCCAGCGAGCAGTAGGCTACGCGGTGACCAACGTTGCGTGATGGGCCTCAGGGTGGACATTAATGGAAGCTGTCACTTCAGCACATGACCTATGGCCAAACGAGTGACTCACATTCAGTTACATAAGGGTGACGTGTTGGATCACCGCACGACGGGCCCCTACTGGAGGGGGGCCCCGGGGGCCGCTGATGCACAGTGAGGGCGAAAGACAGTTGAGGGGAGTTAAAAGAGGCATGGAGACGGGAGAGAGACCAGGTCAGGTAGTGAAAGGGTAAATGGAGAGGGAGGAGAAAACAAAAGGGAGGAGAGGAGTGAGGCCCAGTCCCCTGTGTAGGAGAGGACTTCTGCACATCTGGGGAGAGGCCTCAGGGGTCCATGACACACACACACACACACACACACACTCCACCGGGTTTTTACACCACCTCCCGAAACATATCGCAAAAGCCGAGATTCAAGAATCCGCTAAAGAATCCCAGAAGAGGAAAAAGAGGAGCGAGCGAGGGACGGCGGGAGAGGAGGAAAATAAAAGAGATCGTGTGCTCCAGCCACAAACGATGACCTCATCTGAGCGCTACGCGGCAGCTCCCGAGTTCTGACAAGACAAAGGCGGACCGGTCCCTCTCATTGGTCCACTAGCCGGACCGGTCCTGCTCATTGGTCCACTAGCCCGTCCCTGCGTCCAAACACGTGGGGCTCGTTGACTTACACAGACAAACGACTGCTAAAGCTGTAACATCATTACAGAAGCCTTATTTTCTAAAGGCGCCGCCCTATTAAAGGTGAACACTACTGTATGTACAGTATTACACATCCAGCCTCCGCTAACCCAGGAAATCACTGATTTCAGTGATTACAGTGGTCATATGGTTGACTGAATGAGGGAGGCCTGGACTTACTTAAGACAGTGACCTGACATATTTCTGTTTGCTGTCGACTATTTTGTCCAGATCTTAATTTCTGATCTGGGGAAAACTGCAGAGAGAAAAGTCCCACTTCCCAGTTAATAAAAAAGTAGAACAATCAATTACATGGCCAATCTGTAGTTGAAAAAGCATTGTCCCAAAGGCCTACAGTAAGTAATAAAGCATGTTATGGCTGCTCAAGGTACAAAACAACAGACCTGCTACCTAGTTTTACAATCTAACCCAGGAATCAACATTTTCCCCCAGGGACGCCCCTCTCATATTGGAAAACATGTCATGCTAGTTCTTAATCAGTTAGATTATATTAAAAACACCAGCAGCATAACTTTGTTTGATTTGCAGGACCGAGGAAACTGGGTTGTTTTTAAGCTAATTTCCTGCATTCTACATAGATTAACAACACTCATGGCATCTATCAGGGCGGTAATCTGATAGTAATCATAACAAAATAACGTATTTCCCCAAATATTATTCTACTACCATATTACATATTGTTACAGTAATTGATATGAAACCTCAACTTAATTACAGATATCCTCTTTTACAGAAAGAGATTTCATCAACTGATAGCATCAGTCATACCCTGCATGCAATTACTTAGGAAGCAAAAACAGAATGTTGGTGCTCCATTTTTTAATGTCACAGAAACAAACCCATGTACAGAAAATCCCTTGCGCATCACGGTCATATATGCCTTTTCATTTTATAGCTTGTTTCTAGCTTAAATCATTGCAGATGTGTCTTTATAGATTGGTAAGAAACACTGCAAAACTACCCCTCAAATCAAGGAAGGTCCCCCTAGGTTGGGAAGCCCTGATCTACTCCACTCCACAAGAGAATCATTTATATCAACTCATAACTCAAAGGCAGTCTCTTTCCTTCCAACCGGACAACCCTAATTTCAGGTCAGTTAGATGTTAAATCATATCTTGTGCTGTAAAACTGCTCGGCCTGCAGTCTCACTGTCCTTCCCAGCATGACTGTGGTAGTACTGTGATATCTGCTGGATCGTTCCTCGCCATAAGGTAGTCATTAGAGCACGGAGGAAGCCTACAGCAGACGGTGCAGAATGGGATACACTCACAGTCCCCGGACCAGGAGCCCCCACCTCCACCAATCTCGCATCTCCCCAGAGAAACAGATTTTCTGACAATCACGGGAGCGCAGTTAGCAAGACGACTCTGATCAAATCTGAGACTTTCGGCTATGCCGGTCCGTTCCATGCTGCCGCGGTTCAGAGCATGGGACCGAAGGACAACAAAGCAGGAGCGAACACAAATTAACGTTGGAAAGGAGTGTAAAGACTAAGAAGCAACAAGATGGCAGCCCTGTCCTGTTAGCCAACAATAAAGCCTCCGGCCTGGTGCGTACACCGCCGTCCTGTCCCTGACAATTAGCCCAATCAACCGAGTCACGGTGATTGAGAAAGGACGATAAAATAGAGAGATAGAGGATAAGCAAAGGTCAATGGAATGGTAAGAGGGGTGTAGGAATAGCCGGTGAGAAAGAAAGAGGGAGAGAGAAAAGGGGAGAGAGGGAAGACAGAGGGAGAGTTCCTGTGGTTCCTTGTGCCCTGTAATCAGCATGCCCTGGCTCCTGATGACTAAATCTGCTGTGCTGACCCAAACAGTCTGCATACACACACACACACACACACACACACACACACA
>JACXGJ010002566.1:0-63987 GCA_016801105.1 Esox niger | reverse complement strand
CAGCAGATTCTGGAGACCAATGTCCAGGAATCAGTGACAAGGCTGAAGCTGCGCCGGGGCTGGATCTTTCAACAGGACAATGACCCTAAACACTGCTCAAAATCTACTAAGGCATTCATGCAGAGGAACAAGTACAACGTTCTGGAATGGCCATCTCAGTCCCCAGACCTGAATATTATTGAAAATCTGTGGTGTGACTCAAAGAGAGCCGTCCATGCTCGGAAACCATCAAACCTGAATGAATTAGAGGTGTTTTGTAGAGAGTAATGGTCCAAAATACCTCCAACCAGAATCCAGACCCTCATAGGAAGCTATAGGAAGCGTTTAGAAGCTGTTATTTCTGCAAAAGGGGGATCTACAAAATATTGAGTTATTTTTTTGATTGTAGTGCCCAAATTTATGCACATGCCTAATTTTGTTCGAACAATCATTGCACACTTCCTGTAAATGGTATACACTTCGTTTCACTTCTCAAATATCACTGTGTTTGTCTCCTATATGATATATTTAACTGATTTTTTTTATCCTAAGAACCAACGATTTATGAAGGAAAATCATGGACATTAACAAGGTTGCCCAAACTTTTGCAGACCACTGTATATCCCTCCATCACTGTCTCTCCATCCTCATCTTTCTAGTCTAATCTCTCCATCTACAGTTTATCCTACAGTTATCACCCTTACACTGTTATCCATTCTCACTCCTCCATCTATAAATCTCAATCCTCATCCCTCCTTCTCTATCGCCCCATTCTCCTCTCTCCATCATCATCCCTAGATCTATATCCCTCATTGCTCCATCTCTACCACTCCTCTCCAATCCTTCAATCCCCACTGACCTGTATATACTGGACTTTTAAGTATCAAACAGTAATCTGGGAATTCTTATGACTTACTAGTGGTTTGCTCTGTAGCGTCTGTAGATCCCTGGGAAAGACTCCTGCAGAAGGTAGTGACTGACGCAACCAAACCTACTTTTGCCGGACCGCGTAAGCGGTGAGTGCTTGACTGACTGGTAGAGTGACTACCCTTTGTTAAACAGCGCAGTGGTTAGACTTGGACTGCACACGTAGTTGACTGGGCTTAGATCCTCGCCACGGACCAAGCAAAGTAGGTATTAAGACGTGTTCAGGATAGGGTAAAACCTTGTTGGCTATAGCTTCAATAGATACATTATAGTAAACCTACAGTAAAATTGTTTACGGTTATATTGTGGGACTAACTGCACATACAAGGACCATTTCAGAGTCATAGTTTTCATTATAGGTACTGTATAGCTATTAACTAGCCAACTAGAGTAAACTCTTTCGAATTTAACATGTTGCATGTAGTGTTGCGATCGTGCCATATATGTTGTCGGTTAGTAAAACTGTTTAATAATCTTGTAGGTGCAGTATTGCAATGGACAAACTGCACCTACAAGGACCATTTCCATTTACATAATGTAGTTCACATAGCGTAGTAGTTGACTATTCAACTGTCACTGTTTCTAAAGAAACAAACAAGCAATTGAATGATAGGAGTCATTGTTTTCATTATAGGCTAGCCTTATTAGCTCTCCTGTAATCTCATTGTAATTTAACGAGTTGAATGTAGTGTTGCGATCCTGTTATACCTGTTTGTTTGGATGTTAATAGGTAATGTAGGGAATGTAGTTTTGAGGACTGTGGAGTTTTGTCTAATTGGTTTGACATTGCAGGACGTAAACAGACACCACCACATCTCTACAGACATATAACGTGAAACAGCACCCAGTTTAAATACCGTAGTCAGTCACATAGGACACCGCAGACTGAATCCCGCCAGAGCAACAATATATTCATTCCTTCTAATCACGGGCCAGTTGAAGTAGACTTGCCTGGCTTCTTGTTCTAAAAGTGTTCCTCGTCTGTTGGAGAGTTTTTGGTTTGTTTCATTTTTGTGAGATTTCTTTCATAATTCTTTTTTACACACTATGGCATTTGCAATCACACCAGTTCACCAGTTATTTTCTTCCTTTTAATGACATTGTTTCACACTGTCATTTTGTAAGCCAATGTTTCAGATTGTTCTGTCATATTGATAGAAGATATTTGACAAACTAAAAAACATTTATATGTTCTCTAGTATCATCTGATACCATGAAATACAGAAATACCTCAAAATATATGCTTAGAGTGTAATTTAACCTGTTAATATCAGTTTGACTTCAAATCCAAACTTTACATGTAATGGCTAAAAAGGGAGACCGCTCATTCTCCCCAACATCACTCCATCTCTATCCCTCCATCCTCCATCCCTCCATTCTCATTCTCATTCTCTCATGACATCGTAATACATCTCATTCATGAAGACCCCACAACACTGATAACATGACTACGAACCAATGTGCTGTTTCTCATGGCAACCCCTGACATGAAAAATTAATAAAAAGAATGGCTTTACTAATTGCCTAAATTTAGATTAAATGTCTGCTGTGGCTGCATTCGTGTACTGGGTGTACGGGCTCAGATCAACATATTGGTTTGTCGCCTTTTTGTCTGATATCCTTTGTTGGAGAGGACTTAAACAATCGAACATATCATGTAGCAGACTTACCCATCATATGCATCCAAGTTGGATCCTTTCAGAATGGAGAGAGCATGCCCCTTCCTTGCAGAGACTGTGAAGAGAGAAAGAAAAGAAAAAAGAAAGAGTAAATATGTTAATGAACCTGAGATGAAAATTGGGAATGCTGGCTGGCACAAAAATTGCTTTAAGAACCTTTATCCAATGTTAGTTTGGCACAAGGCTGCCATGAACATATGGTGGCAGCTGTAAAGCAGAATTTATACTTGCTGTTTGCATTTTTAATCAAGAAATGAGCAGCAGTACAAAGAGACTGTCTTATGGGTGTTAATGCTTGCCTCGCTTATGCAAAACATGCTCAGTAATATTGCTACTCCTTATTCATTGTAATGTGGTTATTACACGTGTGTACTGTACTTGTGTGGATATTTTAAACCATTTTAAACACATGGGTTCTTGTTTAGTAACATATTCATATGTAGTTGGGTTATTCTATTCTTAATTAAAAATACATTTTGTAATGTTTTTGTGGGGAAGGGCACCCCAGAGACACACCTATCAGAGCAGTAAGCTGATAGATGGGAATTTGACATTTGGGTTTATCCAGAGGAAAGGTGTCTGTGGGAGACAGAGGAAAGAGGGGGAGACCGAGGAGAAGGGTGGGAGGGAAGGAAGACAGGGGCGTAGAGGAGATTGGGGACAGACTGTGAAAAGGGGGGGTGAGAAGGAGAAATGGGGGAGAGAGGGGAAGCGGGAGGATAAGGGAGAGACAGAAAAGAGGGAGATAATGGGGGGACAGACGGGGATGGGGGAGATGGGGGGAGATATGGGGAAGACAGAAGGGGACGTGGGGGGAGATCGGGAAGAGACAGAGAGCGATTGAAAGGACAGGGGCACCCATGTCTTTACCCAAATCTCCAGAGAATGTCACTCTGCATCGCTGCCCATAACACACACACACAGACACACACACACACACACACACACACACACACACACACAGATGAACGCCCGTCCCGTCCCCCCACAACACACACACACAAGGTGATGCCAGTGAATTGTGAATATTGGCGAATGGGGTGCAATGCTACAGATGGCATCTCATGCCCGTGCCCCAATTAGAATTTCTGGGGCAGCACCTCCTCGGTGTTGGAGTGACTGATCCCTATCACTCACTCACTCACACAAGCACAACTGAACTGTGTTGATTCATGGAAATGTTAGGGGGATATACGCAGCAAATAAAGTATATCATATAATCTTTATAATTATCATATCTTAAAATAATCTGCAGAAAATTGCCTTTCCTGACACACATTATTGTCCCCAAGGGAAAACTACAGTTGAACAACATAAAGGTCTGCAGGCTCCATATAGATATACATGATGCTGATGTTGTGTACAGTAAAACAGTGACCATGCTGAGGTCTTCAATCAGCCAGAAGAAACGAACCACATTCATTTACAATGGCTACAGTTTTAGCAACTGGTCATGCATTATAGTTTACAAAATGTACATTTTTCGTTACATTATTGTAACTGCAGTATCATTCACCTGTCTAAGTAAACTGATGACACATTTGGCATCACCACACTTCATTGAAGTAATAATATCATCAATAACAGAAATGATAACAACATCACAGCCAGGTGGTCTTAACTGCCACTCCACTGGATCATCCAGAAGTGCTTCAAGCCAGGGCCCTGATATATTTAATTTCTATTAGGTAAAGTGTGTTTTAATGGCTCCTCGTCGACCACTCATACTCTGCCCTCCCCTGAGAGGAACACATCATCAAGAATGAGATCGTATCCCAAATAGCACCCTATTCCCTCCTAATTGCACTACGCTTGACTGGGTGCCCTGGCTCGAGAGCAATGCACTGTATAGTAAGTACGGTGCAATTTGGGACGTCCCCAGATCATATTACTGTTTCAATGGCTTTTTGGAAATCTCTGGAATCAGGTAGCAGCATTCATTAGAGCACACACCCACTCGCACATGCAAGCTTGCACACACACACGCAAACACGCACATACAGGAGGAGGAGGAGGAAGTAGGAAGGAGGAGAAGGAGGGGGTGAGGAGGAGGAGGAGACGAGATGAACAGATGGGCTTAGCCCCTCCCCGTGGGTCAGGTTACTCAGAGAGGAGAGCAGAGGAGACACTGCTCCTGACATTTTGTGTGAGAGACACCGCAACACACACCACACAAATACACACACACACCTCAAAACCAGTGAAGATACACGAAGACAGCAAACAAGATAATGTTATAAGAATACAATAAACGACTGGTGTAAACAAGAAAACAAATACATTCAAAAGCTATGAAAATTCTAGCTGTGAATTAACGTGTAGGTTTACAGTAGTTTTGTTGGTGATTGTTGAGCATTGAAGAGTAAGTTATGTGAGTGGATGAAGCCTGAGGGCAGAACATTAATGCACCTAACCCAGGAATAAGTGCCTCAGGGCAGGGAAACCACCGAGCGAGGGGCAGAGACCATCCCTGGCCAGATGTACTGTGGTGGTCCGATGCTGGCACGCAATCTACTCACACAAACACACGCAACATGTGTATCTTCATGTTCACCACCTGCAAACTCACCCACATTCTCTAAATGTTTCACACTCCAAAAGCATCCCTCTCTCTCTCTCTCTCTCTCTCTCCCTCTCTCTCTCCCTCTCTCTCTCCCTCTCTCTCTGGACACTTACTGGTCACATCAGTCTTGATGTCTGCTAGCTGAAACAGTGGTGCCACATCATCTCTGTAGATTTCATAGGCCTCTTTTTTATGACTGGATGGGTTCACAAAGACCTTCAGGGACTTGGGCCTGTTCTGGAAACCTGAAAGAAAAAGGAGAAAATCAACTAGTTAATTAATCAATTCAATGTATCAACAAACACATTTTATTTTCTATGGTCCTTCTGTAAAAGTACTTTGTGACAACTGCCGATTTAAAAGGGGCTTTATAAAATAAATGTGATTGACTTTATAAGGAAAGAAGAAGCAGAAGTAACAGCAAACAAAATGTAAAAGAGCAAACATACAGGCAAACCTCTGCTTCACTGACTTTTCCAGTCCAAGTCAGGAACATCTGTTAGTCAGTGAAAGCAGCCAACTGTCTCAGGCGTGATCAGTTTTATCACTGTGTGTTGAGCTTTTTTTCAAAGGCACTGTAAAACCACCTGAACAAAGAACGAGTTTGAATCTGCTCTACTTCTAAAGGTCATGAGGTTTTAGTCTCTCGTTCATACAGCCTGGACTGCAGCCACCGAGTGTGAGCGAGCTGAGCGAGACGGCTGGAGTCATGAATAGAAATAGACATCCTGTACACCTCTGTCTCCCCCTCCCATTCCCTCACCCCTGCCCTCTCCCGTCCCCCGGCGCTCAGTCTTGGCGCCCCTCCCTCACTTTGCTGATCTACTGAGCCACCACCCTCATAATTAGGCAGAATTAGGGGGTGTCCTTTCCTGGCCTTCCTGGAGCCTGGTGGAGGGTGAGGGATCGATGTAGAGGCATCACGCTGAACCCCTCATCCCCCTCATCGTCTCTGTTATCCCCCTCATTACTCTAATCCGCTGCTTCCCTGGTGGTTGGTCCCTGAAGGTCCTGACCTCCACCCACTAATGAGCCCTACGCCCCTCAGCCTGTCGGCCTCAGACGGACCTCGACTCCGAGCCCCATGGCGATAAGGGGAGGAGCCACGGGCATCGTACCAACGTCCGGTGTCCGGGAAGAGGTGGGGTAACGGCGGGGGTGAGAGCAGCGGAGGGGAGCCCATGGAGCTCAGGGGGCCTGGAGATTCCCCATTCCAGTCTCTCTGGAGGATAGACATGCGAGGCTGGAGAGGAGGAGGACATCTACAGGCCAAATCTGGCTCCCTGGCCTCATTGCCCTGCGCTCCACTCCTCCCGCTATGACCTCCCTAGCTCTCTACCCTGCCTCCTTCCTCCTGGGCTCTGAGGCGCTGGCGCTGGGAGCAGGTGCAGGAAGGATGTTGTCACTGCTGCTGTCTGGGTCGGGCTCAGGAGGACCAGTGTGGGTCGAGGGGGGAGGGAGGAGTGGGGTTCAGGAACAGAGGTGGTTCAGGAGGGGAGGCCTGCGGAGCCGCAAGATTTCATCATCATCATCAACCCCCCAACTAGCTTGTCTCCATGACGCCCTCAGCCGTGCAGAGGGGACACTAAGCCACAATTTGTTTGACATGAATAGCAAAATAGATGCACAAAGCACTTTTCAAAATATCTTGAATATTTGTTTTTTATGTACAACCCCATTTCCAAAATAGTCAGGATGTTGCGTAAACGGCAAATAAAAACAGAATGCAATGACGTGCAAATCACCTATCCCTATATTTAATTGAGAATAGTACAATGACAACATATCAAATGTTGAACCTGAGAAATTGTCAAATACAGGCCCATTTTGAATTAGATACCAGCAACACGTTTCAAAAAGTATACCACACCCCTCCTTTTCTAATTACATAAACAGAGCTCCGGAAAAAAATAAGAGACCAAATAATATGATATTACACTAAGAGTTGTAGGAGGACCTCGGAAGACCTGACCGCTAACCAATGAATATCCTAACAGACCTGCAAACATTATTACTGTTGTTACTAAGAGATCAGGGACAAACATCCAGTACAGTACCATTCACAGTCCTGCATATTTTATCAATCCTGAAAGGGCCACCCGTTAAAGTAGGTAAAGTGACATTACGGATTACATGCTTTATGAATGTTGAAAGGGGTCACACTTTACTGTAAGTACAGCGTTATATAACAGATTTATGTATGTCTTGTGAATGACCAAATGGTTCACAATTTAGAGTGGGTGCCACGGCCTATGTCTTAAAGTTATTATGATTGCATATGAAGTACATTATTTATATATACTCACTCACTCAAGTAACACAACTTAAAGTGTTAATAAAGCTTACCATTATGCTGATTTACACTTAACCTTTCTTGATTGAAAGGTCACGGTAACGTTTTCAAGTAAAATAAAGGGGTTGATGGGCATTCAGAACCTGTGTGTATATGAGTTAGAGTCCTGGCCAAAAGCCAGCTATTCCACATTATCACCATACCAAAGACCAAGGCTTGAATAAAATCTGTTATAATGGAGACAGCATTTAATGAGCAGAAAGCGGATGTGCGTTAAAGTGTATGATAGGCTGGACTGGGACAAGCACCCATGGTACGCAATGGGAAAATGTTGTCTGAGTGCAAATGTTTGTGTATTGAGGAACATTTGGTTCCAGAAGAAAACCACTGCTAATGCCACAAAGCACATTTGACATTGGTATTTACTGTATGTCACACAGTTATGCATCTTCATGAAGCATTTACAAAACGCAACACCTGGTTATAGACGCTTCGTAACCCAATTATTTAGTGCTTATGAAGGCATTATGAAGCATTTAACAGCTCAATGTCATTTAAAGCGGGACCACTAATTTATTAGACTGTATGTGGTCATAGGTCATTTTGATCCAGAGTATTATGTTTCAGACCAGTGTTCAGACAATACAGAGGATTAGATACCATAGCAACGCTGCTGGGAGAGATCTCTCCCTTCAATCAGGGTTTAAGTCCTCTCTCTGACGAACAGCCGAGCAAATGTTTACCATCAACTCCTGATAACAAGTACGTACACACACAACTGCAACATTAACTTATACCTAACAATAGACAAAAATGCCAGTGAGAGAGTGAAGTTGCACTGTATTAGGCAATATAAGACAACCAGGTTTACAGTAAGGATGATGTCTTTGGTTTATGACTCATGCTGTAAGTGCAACGTGATGTTACCCCGAAGGACAATAATCTGATGTCATTCAAAAAATACTTACTGAGTTAATGACAGCAGTTCTACACGCACAGGAGCCTTTTCTATCTTTGTGGGGAGCTGAAACCCCGAAATACAATTTTCCATTTCACCTTAGACCTAATCTTAACCTTCCCTTAACCTCAACCTCAGTAACCTAACCATTTTGACTTAACTTAGCCTTGCCCTAGTCCGGCTCAAACCCCTAACCCTAAACCTAACTCATATGCCTAAACCAAAATGTAATGACCAATTCTAACACTAACATTTAATTGTGTGTTTTTCCCTGAACTGAGTCTTGTGAGGCCATATTAAACAACTTTGTGGGGACCGATAACACTCACATATACATGCTGTTGCCCCCTAACAGTATGTATATGAGCAGACAAAGTCAGAGCAGAAGAGGAGAGTACTGCTGCCAAACCTGTGCTGGTCAACAGAGCATCTGTGTGGACCTCTCTCCTGCCCTGGAGACGACCACAATACACCAGGGACTACTTTTCCCATAATCGCCAGTAAATTACCTGGGACTGAGGTCAGATTTCTCATTGATTCCTGTTGGAAAACAAAGCTTCCTTACTACCAGGAAGACCAAGAGCCTCCTTCACTCTAGTGGGTAACGCCTCTTCCGCTCTAAATGGCACCCTATTACCTATATTGTGCACTTTTTTGAACAAGTCCCAAAGGGCCATCTTAAAATGTTTTGCACTATCTAGGTAAGAGAGTGTTATTTGGGATATTGATGGCTATTAAAGCTGAGTCCAATTACTCAGCCTCAGCCCTGGTAGAGCGGTGTTGTCCCTACTCTGTGGACTGCTAATCTCCCGTTTAATGAGTTTAAAAACACAGAGAGGGTGAGGGTTCATGTGGCAGAGAGAGAAAGGAGAGAGAGAGAGAGAGAGAGAGAGAGAGAGAGACGTAATATGCATATATGCAGCTCAGTGACTGCTCCAATGAAAATCTCATACACAGATAGGCTTTCAGAAGGGCACTGAATGTTTGCTAATCCTTTAGGAACAGATGTCTTATTTTTCCCGGTTGAAAATCCCTGTCTGACTGATTGGTTGGCTGGGTAGCTTGCTGCCTGCATGGGGAGGTGACGGTCTTGTCTGAGCACAGGCCGCAGGCCCTGGTTGTGAGGATGGTCAGGGCCTTGTAGGTGAATCCTTGATGGGACTCGGAGCATTAAAAGGAGACACAGGAAATGGAGAACAAGACGGATCCTTAGATACATTGGCAAGAGACCCGCCACGTGACAAGGACCACCAAACATATCTGAGACCAGACTAAGTATTGCATGGTCTGGGCTGGACTCTGCTTGTCCCCATCTTGTCCCCATCTTGTGCTCCTTCTCCTAGGCGTATGGCAGAGCTTCCATACCCCCAACACCCAGAACCTTCCTCTGATCCTTAGATCCCCTGCCAAATGGGAGCATCTGGCGCTGTGTCAGGAGTTGGCATTAGAGCACATTAGCAGTGGGGGAGCCCCCAGTCTCTCCACAAAACTCCTCCCCTAGTCCCTGTGGCCTTCTCCAGATTTACCCCCTCATGGAGGGGGCTCACTATGCTGGGGTCTGGATCTGGCCCTAAACATTCACACACACACACACACACACACACACACACATACACACACTCACACAACCCTCCTTCCATGTCTGCTCTTTCCCAAAATCCTCCCTTCGTGCGGGATAAATGGACTAGATATTCAGGATTATTTTTGACTGTGAGTAAGTATTATTTTTAATCATCCAACTCACCCACAGAGAAATGTAATTCAAAAATCCCCCAGACCTCATCAGGATTTATTCACAGCACTGTAATGACTGTGTTGTGAAAATCATAACTGAATAATAAACAATTCTTATCCGCGTGTGATTTGGGTTAATCTCCCAAATTTGGAGGATAATGTATTGCAAAATCCTTTAATAATCCAAAAAGACCTATGGGAATGTGTGGCTGCATCCTTTCACAAACAGTTAACCGGATGAACTTGCAATGTATAAAAAAGTCAAACAAACAAGTACAGTAAAGTGAATGCTTTAACTAGAAAGTTCTGTCTGTCGCGTTGCTGGTGTTTTTTAAATCCAGTGATGTAATGTGTTTTAACGGTCACCTGTGAAGCGAGCTCTGACGTTACAGACAGAGTGACAGACGGGGCCAGTCTGTTGGGAATACACTGAGACCGGCCTGGTACTCCGTTCAGTGAAAGTGATACAGCTGTGATACCTTTGGTAGGAGAACAGCATCTGCCACCCTCTGCTTCATTCTCCACAGAGAGAGGAAGAAGCAGACGGCTATATGTTCACTACGGCTCTCCCACGATGATGAGTGGCCATTCAGGCAATCAAACACGTGCACTCACACACACCAACGCACACACACACTGAAAATGATATATCATCTTTTCCAAAGTAATCAACTCATACACTAATTCCACTTAGTGGAACGTCTAACTTCTTAATTTCTAACTTGCCAATAACTAACTACCCGTCTTTCGGAAATCAAACTTCTTGACGTTAAACGTTATCAAATCTTACTTTCTGATGTTTAATCTAACTGAAATCGAACTTCCTCAGAACACACAATTATTCTACTGCTTATCTAACGTTCTTACTGTCTACTGGTGGTGAGTCGAGTTAAACCCTTTTGCATTCTCTGTATTTCTGCATAAACAAGGCCAGAAATATTGATCTGATCAAATAACACAAACATTTCTTTTAGTTTTTCATTCCTTTTATAGAAAATCTATCGAACATACATTTTATCTTCTGGGAAAAGTATGTGAACCTCTGGATTAACATGTTTCTATTAAATGTATAAAAGCAACAAGAAATCTAGCATTTTGACACATATGTATGCAATGAAAACATGAAGCTCGTAATAATAAACTCACTGGAAGCATTTCTGTATGTGAGTTTTGCCCAACTAGAAGTGAGTGGTGATGTTCAACTAGCTCAATAAAGCATTTAAAAAGGCTGTTTATTTTTATTTGTTCAACTGAGTTAATGATTGAGTTAGTGATCAATTATTAGCAAATAATTTAGCTAATAATTCAAAAATTTCAGGTCAAATTTGTTCAGAGATACTGAAAATGTTCTTTATAATTTCGGTCACCATTGTATGACCAAACATATTTTATCGGATATACTATGAATGCCTGAGTAGAATTCCAAAAACATGTTTTTAAAAGAAACCCACCCGAAAAATCGTAAGAAATTACATTTCCATTTTCTGGGGACAGTGGAGGGTACATATAATCAAATTAAATCCCTCAATCACTAACTCCTTGATGCACTTCCATTCTGTATCCATCATCACAATGCCTTGAACATTAAAACTTCATATTAAGGCACTGAAGCCTCACAATTCACTCTCTAACTGATTAAGTAGACTTGCCCGGGGGGACGTGTTCTCCACCTGACCAAAATGAGTATACAAATAAATGAGTGCACAACGCTAGTTTGAGCAAGGGATGGCTATCTGTTCACAGCAGCTAAACAAAAGTGCTGTCTCTATGGATACTCATGGTGATTTAACAGAAAGCCGGTTAATGTGTAACATTATACACTTATCCAGCACGCAGTGACCAGGCTAAAACTCTCCAGTAATCCATTCAGCTAGCAGGGAGGAAACAGGGTAATGTTCTTCATACAGTCACCCAAACAGACAGAACACCAATATCCTACAGAAGATAGGACCACCAAACACCCACTGAACAAATACACTATCTGCTTTAGAGCCATTTGATAGATTATGTGTAGGTGTGTGATTGATAATTGGTGTGATTGTACTGATGTTTTTGCACATGATATTCTGGAGATTCTTCATGAACACAGTGTCTGCTGTTTTGTTTATAGCCTTTCTAACAGAACGTTATGAAATGTCAGGTGTCACAAGAAGTGAATATTAAGCTCCTGTGTGCTCCGAGTCTCACAGTTCCTTCATTAGAGTTCATCATAATGATCTAGTCATAGCTGTGTGTGTGTGTGTGTGTGTCTGTGTGTGTGTGTGCATGCACAATGTCCTTATGAACAGAGGCATGCGGCTATCTTATACTACATTAGCTTCTCATATTAGCTTACTGACCTGCCTGGGAGAAACAAGCATTACTTTGGGCCACATGTCGCCTTGGTCAGGGCCACGCATGACTGCCTGTTGAAATTATACCTTGAAAGTTTCACACAATGGTACATAAATGTCGATATGCTAGCTCTATCCCGCACTTTCTCTATACACTATTCCTCTCTATCCTTCTGTTTCCTCTGTCTCTGCCTTTTTCTCTCACACTCTCTCTTCCACTCTCTCTCTTTTTGTTTTCCATAGGGGATTATGCCTAGTATTTTATTATGAGTGGCTGTTGTGAAGTCAATGGCGTCGCTGAATACTTTCTCCCTCAGGGGGATTTCAACTGTGGAACGTTGGATTACAGGAGCTCTCACCTGTTTGAGTGGGAACGGTGTATCCCTGCGTACTCGTTTCCCAGGGAGCCTCTAATAACGTCGCACAATGGAGGGAGTGTCCCAGCTGACAGCCAAACACAAAAGGTGCTGCTGTATAACCCCGTCTCCCTCCTCGCCTTTTTTTATTAACCCCTCTCTCCCCTTTCCTCGTGATGCATTCTGAATGCTTGATAAAAAAAATAGAGGGAACATTGCCCTGTCCAGCACAGTGGCCATTGCTGTGACAAGCCATGTGATCTGGTCTGACACATGAGGTAGCACAGTCCATCTGAGGGTGTCAGGCAGCAGATTAAACCCGTCGTCAATAGTCTGGTAATGTCTCCAGTCGGGTCCCAGACAGACTAGCGTGTGCAGAGGCCAGTGCTAACAATAGCAGCACCTGTACAGGACTCAAGGCAGGATGACTGTGTCTTTTTGATACCCTTGTGCTAGTGGATCGGCGCTAGGCAGGGCAGCAATCCTACAATCAATCCCGCCGCATTTTTAAAGCCCCTTTCTTTTACAGATTAGCGAGTCCCATGTTGGGCAGGTCAATTTAGACCAACCAGGTCCCTCACAGGCCGAGCCACGCCGTCTCCCCTCTCCGGACAGATAATGTGGCCTTGGTGCTCTTGTCAAAGTGGATGGTCACACTCCTGCATCAAGCTGAACTTTATTGTCATAGCTAAAGGCCCTCAGGGGGGAAGAAAAAAACAGAGTGGAGAAAGACAGAGAGGGGGAAAAGCTAAGAGTTCAACTAAAAGGTCACCTAAGTTGATCCGCTGGCCATTGTCCCTATGAACTGAATTCATATGTGCATTGGAATAGGTCTATTGACAAGTCATAGTGTATGAGCTCATATAAAAACAGAGCTAAGTTGTTAAACAACAGAGTGGAGAGGAATGATTTAACCCTTCACGTTCATCCCTTTGTAGGGAGTCTATATGAATATATGAATGATTCATGTTGTGGAAGGCTTTTATTGAATTATATACGATTCTATAGTCTTGTTGATAAGGATAAAAAGGTTTGTTATGCTCCTAATTTACTTGTGTACTTACCAAGGCTGACTGCACCAGGTGAAGGACTCAGCTTTCTGCTCCTAATACACCCTTTATAAGTGTCAATGTGATATGTAATAAGATGTGGCCTAGTATATTATAATATGTTATTTACTATACTGCAGGTATTCAACTGCTCTGATGCTTTCTTACATAGAACAGGAAATGTTCTGTATGTCTGTGGTGAAAACTATTCTGGATCTAAAAGGCAAATATAGGCCTAGTTCAGCATTCATCATCAGAGATGCTTTTTAATAAGGCCTTAGTTTCAATACAATGATGAATTCGGTCAAATAAAATAAAAATATCATGTTTTCTTTATAATAAATAAGCCTACCCAGTGTCCTGTATGCTGCCTCAAGGCATGTTGTTTTAATTATGGTAATGAATTCATGTAAAATACAAAGTACTTGCTGCCTTCTTGCACAAAAACCCAAGGTCTCCATCCCTATTGGCCTATGGGCCCACATCAAATCTAGCACAGTATAAAGTAGGTAAGTGGGTACTATTTTGGACAAGGATTTTGAAAATCCTGAGAACCACGTAGAGGGGTAAAAATTCAGCTTTGCATTTGCCTTTGGGCTCTGGGCAAAATATGTCCACTATAGAGAGTACCATTCACCAAGAATTCTAATTTTTCGTTAGGAACAGAAGTTACAAGACAGCTTTTCAGACATTAGCGGACAGAGCTGAGAAAGGAGAGATGAATCCATTCTGGCCAGATTGAGCTAAAGTACCCAGCATTCCCCTTTACTCTCAGTTGAACACTGCATATACAAAGGATTGGTGCCTGGTCTTACATAGCTGCATAAGCTGGAACCTGCTGGAACAAACGTAAGAGGGATTACAGCATTGTGTTAACACAGCCTTATCCACAGACTGCGCCACTAACTGGGCCTGGCTATAAGTTGTACCTGATAGTGCAATCTTTAAACCAGATTCATTACTTACAGAAAAAAATCTGCCTCCAACGTACTGTTAATTCCATAGACAGACTCTAAATTAGCAAAAATTAGGGATATTAAATTGTCAAGTCTGTGGTGGCAGCCTGTTATAAATCAGGAGAGAGGTGTCGGATATGTCCACTGTTTGGGGGATTGCCATGTAACTGATGTGTCATTGTTCTAGAAATCTCTGGAGAAGAGGAGCGGTAAGAAGACAAGCAGGGTGGGAGAGAGGAGGGAGGGAGGAAGGAGAATGAGGAGGTGTTGGCCACAAGGGTTTGCTGAACAGGTTGATGGTGGCCACCCTGCAGTTAGTAATTATCTGTTCTTCGACAGGGCTGACGGGGGGAGATGGGGAGAAAGGCTGGCAGGATGAGGGCAACCCAGCATGGCCCAAAGAGACAGGTGTTCCCATCATGGCAGCCCTTGTCCCGTATATACACAGCCAATCACTACATACACCAAAAAGTGGACAGTTTTCATTCCAGTCCATACTGATGAAACAAAGGGGGAGTATGGATGGTCAAGCAAATTTTGTAGATCAGGTTGATGGGAACAATTCTGTGGATACAGGCTAAAGAATATAACCTGTTCACCTTGAACGGATTCAGAATATAACCTGTTCACCAAGAACGGATTCAGAATATAACCTATTCACCTAAAACGGATTCAGAATATAACCTATTCACCTAAAACGGATTCAGAATATAACCTATTCACCTAAAACGGATTCAGAGTATAACCTGTTCACCTAGAACGGATTCAGAATATAACCTGTTCACCTAAAACAGATTTAGAATTTAACCTGTTTACCTAAAACAGATTCAGAATATAACCTGTTCAGCTAGAACAGATTCCGAATATAACCTGTTCACCTAAAATGGATTCAGAATATAACCTTGATTCAGAATATAACCTGTTCACTTAGAATGGATTCAGAGTATAACCTGTTCACCTAGAATGTATTCAGAATATTACCTGTTCATCTAAAACAGATTCAGAATATAACATATTCACCTAAAACGGTTTCAAAATATAATCTGTTCACATAAAACTGATTCAGAATATAACCTGTTCACCTAGAACGAATTCAGAATACATATAGAATAGTTTGAGAATATAGCCGGTTCAAGGTATTCCATTCCTTTGGAAGACCCGAGTAAAATAAAATGATGACTGGGACACACTAGTGACACTTCATGAATTGATATAACACAAGCATTTTGTTCAACAAACAAATAAGTAGTATGAACATTGTTTAAACATTTTCATTTGTTTGAAAGATGGTTGTGTAAAGCCAATTGGACCGATTAAGAAAAGAACAATGCAAATAATGTAACTGATTCAAATTATAGCACATTCAAACTATAGCTAAAGACACCCTTAGAGACTAAATCTTTTCAGCTTGCCTCAAACTCTGTGTGTTGTTGGCATTGTAAATGTTTGATTGCCCTTTACAACATCTCTGCAAACTGCTGTCCACCATAAAAGTCTAGATGTTTGGTGTTCAAATATTTGTCAAAAAGCATTGGTCCACTTAGAGTAGTAAAAGAGAATTTGGGGGCATAGGTCTTTTTTTTACCAGTTAACCAAACCAAGATACAGCATGGACTTAGAACATTGGCCAATTAATCAGATAAGAATGTTTTTGCTTTCATACAATGCATGAATGTCAATCAATCCAATTTCTTATTGTAAAAGAGGATATTTATTAATTATTTGACGGTAAATACCATCACAAAACAAATCTTAAGTTTTATGAAAACAGACATGTCCCAGACCAGTGACAATTTTCCAATGTTAAAAAGGAAAATGGGGAAAATAATCTGGAAGTCTAGAACTAGGTCAGAGTCAAGTCAGAATGTCTTTTTTGGGATGAACATTAACACTTACCACTGAGTATCTCCTTAATATTTTTGAACCAGATCTCACAGTGCTCAATGCTCATGCTGTTGAAATGAATGGTGTGGTTCTTCAGCTTGGATCCTTTCTTCTGACACTGGAACAGAGTGATGCCCAGTAGAGTACCCCCTGTCTGCTGGCCCGCAGAACGACGTCTCTTCACCTTCACTGTGAAAACATCTTTCAGTTCCACATATTCTGTATGCCTCAGTGTCTCCACGTGACCTGGAAATACACAGGTGGCAAAGACATGATCAGAAACACATGCTCAGATATATATAAAGGGTTAACATATTCAGACAACATGTTGAAATGTACCGAGATAGATTAAACAATTTGCAAAATCACACATTAGTGTCCCTGCCCTGTGAGGAATCTATGGATAAAGTATGACCACAAACCAAACGTTGGTTTTATTTCCCTGTCATGGTGGGGGAGTTCTTCATTAGGAAGATGCCTATCCCTGTCCTGAGCCTGCTATTCTGTTTTGAAGAACATAAACTACCATCTAGACTCTCGAATTACATATGAGCAGAACAGCTCTAGCAGGCACCATCTGCTCCTCGTGATCAGGATTGTTCCCAACCTGGCTTCAATCGTTTGTTTCAAATCTCTAAAAGCATTCAAATATTTTGAGCATTTCCTAGCTTTCCAAAAGCGCCAGAAAAACCGGACTATTGTGTGAGTATTCTATTGGTTCCCCCATGTCACACAAGGTCAATGCAAATGAAATACTTTTTGATTTGTATTATATATTATTTCAATCTAGGTCTGCTGTGTTTAGGCTTCTTTTCTCTATATCTAAATTCTCAGACCAGCTCCTATTGTCAGTGTTTTCAAAAATGTATTGATTTGAGGTGATAAATGAATACATCTCTCTGTCTGACAGAAAACTGTGTGTAGACAACAGTGACAAACAGGTCTACGTTAACAATAGACATTTAGCAGGCTATGATAGGAAAGGCACTGGGGAAGTCATAGGGAATGGGGGAAGAGCGTAACTCATCTAGCTGTCCCTCCTCTCTAATACAGGGATGTACAGGGTATATGAACAGGGGTTATTTTGTGAAAGAGGGGCAGGATGGGGGGTAAGCTCATTTTCCCAAACTATTCCATCTCCAACATTACAGTAAGCTTATGCTGGAGAATTGTCCTGTCCGGATCTATTTTAGCACATCTGCTGGATTCCAACAGTAAACAAGATTACTGAGGGGCTAATCTGTTTGACACTAATTGTGTTTGCAGGTTCTGCACATGCCCACTTGTTTAGGTGTTATTCACCATGCAAAGACTCCATACACAGATCATTTACCTGCCAACAATTTATTTCAAAGCCCATGGACTATGTTTGGATGGGCGGCACACAGCGCAGAGGCAATTCAACACAGAGATACAAATATATCATGGCAGTAAGTGGCAGATAAAAAAGACTTCCTGTTAATGTGCCATAATCCAGTTGAAGGCACATAGCCCGTGTTTTCAGTGAGTTCAGGAGTGACTGGCTCACCTAACCCCATACTGAGGCCCTATGGTTGTGTCTGATAATGTCTTGAACTGATGAACTACATGCTAATGACTGAAATTATAATTAGTTTGGCCATGTCCATACTGCCAGAGTGTACTCTGGATTACAGAATTACATGGAGAGACCCAAATACACAAACACAGCCAGGGGAAAGTAAGTTCATCCCTAAGTTCAGGACCAGATGTTGTGGGTCACGGCTATATGAGGGCCAGATCAATACAACACGTCTGTTGACACACAGGGTCAAATAACATGGAGCCTCTCTAAAGTCTGACTATAGATCTACATTATATATCCAGTGTGTCCCCAGAGGTCTTATCTCATAGATGTACCTTTGGGGGATCTTCTCTAATGGGTTTACATTAGCCATCCTAAGGAGGTATTGGGATACCTCCTCTCTGGGGTTACACTTGGATCGGGCCTAAGGGTCTTACGCTGCTGTATTGTGCTGGGGGAGTACGGCCAGTTCTCCTTCTTTAATGCAAATCCTTGTTAATCAAAGGGATGCACTGTCTAAATATTCCTTTTCTCCCGCTCCGTTTAAACTCGAAAGGTGCGTAGCTGGCCCTGTCCAAAGATCCAGAGGATACCTGACGATTCCATCTGCCACTCTGCTGACCATTCCTCCCCCAGCATTGTCCCTGTCCTTGTCCATCTGGTCATGCTTTTGACTTGGATTATGTTTAATAGACTCTGGACACAGCCCACGTTCATTAATTATATATTAAAATTTGTAGTCTTAAAATGATCACCCGGCGCAGCCAGAAGAGGACTGGCCAACCCTCAGAGCCTGGTGCATTTCGAGGAT
The DNA here is from genome assembly GCA_016801105.1 of Esox niger. NCBI lineage: Eukaryota > Metazoa > Chordata > Actinopteri > Esociformes > Esocidae > Esox > Esox niger. Next base: position 44,922 of record JACXGJ010002566.1, on the reverse strand, counting down.
TCTTCCTAAGCGTCGGGCCCCTTTCCGGGGGTTTTTCCGAGCCACTGTGCATCAACAATGTTGTTGCCTGCTCCTTGGGGTTTCAGGCTGGTTGTTTTGCAAAAATACTTTGTGACAACTGCAGATGTGAAAAGGGATTTGTAAAATAAATGTGATTTATTGACTGATACCGTAAGAAAAATTGAGCAGATAGCAATCATTCAGTATACAATATGTTGAAAAAGTGCTCCAAAAAGAAATCTGATTCAAACAATAACTTAGTCATTCTTGTTCTGTGAGAGATTGGTTAAAACGAAGTAGGCTTGTGGAAAACAATTGCATATTTCTATATTGAATATTACCAGATGTATTGTAGACCTGCAGACTTCCTGACAGTACTGGGTGGCTTCCAGCAGATATCGGGGGATATCAGCACCATATTATGTAAGCCAAACAATCTCAAACATAATTTGATATCTACAAAAATCCACACTGGCTTGGATATTGAATTATTTGAGTTATATTAACAGCCCTAGAAAATGGTCTGTCTCTCTTGCTTTTCATTGCTGTTGGTTAGGGACATACTGTACAGTACAGTGCTCTGAGTCCCAGATGAGTCTAACGTTGTCATGTTGTCATGTTGACAAGTGTCCAAGCATAGCCAGTCAGTGCCAGGTCAGTGTAGCGCTCCTTTTTGCTCCCATGTTGTGTGGGCCATGCGGTTCACAGTGTGGCCCCTCGGATCATATTTTCCACCTGTGCATTCAGTGGCCTGCATGAGTGCCCCCACACACACGATCACACATTCACACAGAAACTCGATATTTACATTTTTATATTGCTGTTTTCAAGACACCAGGAAGCAAACAGAGCAGACGACAACGTCTGTTTGTTTCCTTTCTGCGATTAGACTGTGACGCTCTCTGACTGTCAGTCCCAAGTGTGATACAGACGGGTCAGAGACAATACATTCTGGTCCCTTGCTGCGGTTACTCTACTCCATTTAAAGTTCTGCTGATTATCTTTGACTGTCCGAAATACTGAAATAGAAATATGGCAAAAATCTATCCAAGAACGATGACCTGTTGTACACTCTTGTCTATTCCTGGTGTAGACTAATGGCAGTCCATCACAAACTCTAAGCACACACCACAGTCTCAGGCATTCTGGAATGACTGCACGGGTTATATAATATGTAACTGTTGATAGTGGAGAGTAATCAGCCACCATGTCTGCAAAAAGCAGCGGATCTTTCATATATTGCATTGGTTGACAGCAGGTGACAACGCAGCTTGGACCAAACACAGGGGGAAAAATAGGCCTGCTATATTATTGATTGTTTGACTGCAAGCATATGATAAACGGTACACATTGCCATTACTTTAGCAATTGCCATCTGTCCCATAGACCAGTAAGATTATGCTCTACACATCAAACCGCTGCCAAACAGTTAAATAAATAGATGTGCTATGCTGCACTGAAACTCTGTTCATCCCTTTGCCCCCAGACATATTACACTCACACTGTAAATCTGTGTATTATTCACTTACACATCATGTTATCTCATAAGCTCACCACCAAACGTTTGTGTGGATTTTGTGTATTCTGTTCCTATCTTGCCTGGCACTGGCAGCACCATTCATCCAAGTAGCATATTTTTTAGTGATTACATTTTTACTTATGTGAATATCATTAGATTATCTGTGGTGCACAACAATTTGACCGTGTTTTCATACTATTTTCCTACAGCTCTTTAAGGTGAAGTCCTTTATTTCTAGCCCTGATTCTAAAAGTGTCTCTGTTGTGCCAAAAAGGATCCCAGAAAAGTATGTGCTGTGTCGTGTATTTGTTGAGGTGTGCCTCATGTCATCAAAACCACTACCACTTCAAACTTACAACTGAATGTCTACTTGAGGGATAATAGTGATTCTCCATATGGAGTATGTAAATATTAACATCATATTACACATCAAACATAATATGAGTTCAATTCTTTTTTAGCCACACAACTCTCAGCAGTCAGGTGTTTCGGAGACGTGTTCTCTAAAGTACAACTGGGCAAAGCGTGCTGGTTTGCAAAGTTGTGCTGAGACGATTTGCAACACCCGTGCCAGACCTACGGAATTGTCTCTTAAAAAAGGAGAAATTCAAGAATTTGTATATAAGCACACCATTCCGGACTGAGATGCACGCTGATACGATTGGGACAGGGGTTCAATCATAAAAAGCATCTTATTTGCAACCCTATCAGTGATGTAGTCAAGACCAATTTTAACTATGTTATTCGAATTAAAACCATCAATCAAAAGTTTTACACAGATTTCATATTCATAATTAGTAATATTTTAACATATTAATTGAAAGGGTGTATCTTAATTGAAAGAGTGTGCGGTTGGAAATGCATGAAAGTGGTATTGGGAATTCAAAGAAGAGCATCAGGTATTCATGATCTTCTTTGTAGAAATGATCATCACAGATTGATTGATTGTTTTTTTTCTTACCGTCCAGTTTAGTACCTGGTCCTATCCACTCTATTCTAAGGTATTGTTATGGAATCGGCAATCTAGCACTTTAGTGACAGTCACCTAAATCATATGGCCAAGCTACTCCAAAAACCCTCTTTCTGAAGAGTCTTAAAGTAACCTCATACTATTTTGGACACAGCTTTTTCTGTATCAACCGACTATAATCATTTATTTTTTACATAGCAGGGGTTGTTGGTCTTTCTTACCCACATTTTCATTTGAAAACAACCACACCCATGCACATTTTGAAGTTGCATTGGTCCTGGTAGCTTTTGACTGAAATAATAACAAAAATAATTGAAGGTTGCTAAAGTTCTGCTGGCTATTGCGCAAACTTTAAAATGAGAATCAAATGACTAGTTAACTGGTCTAAAAAGAGATACCCAATGTATTTTAACTGTCAATTTAGTGAAACTGGTCTGTGAGAAAAGAAATGTGGAACATCAAATACCCCTGTGGGGCAATTAATCACAGAGAACTGAAGAGAGACTCACTCACCAGCAGCAAATGATGAGCCAAAAGTTGCCTCTGAGAAAAAGGATATTTTTAAAACCTAAATTAACCCCACAAAACTCCACAAGTGAACTGACCAGGAAGAGCATATCCATCTCTCTGGGACTGATCACTTCTGAAGGATTTCTAGGTCAGAATCAATTAAACAGATTATGAAATATGTAAGATGTCCTATTTCTACAAGCTGAAGTAATCCTAAATGTCATTTAGCAGCATTTAAGAATGTAAGTGGAATGTCAATACCATATGAGTGGATTACAGTTACTTTATTTCTTTTTCTCCCTGTTAAATGTAATTTCTTGTGTTTCCTAAGGGAGCAGACACACTTAATTCTAACCTCATCATAAAGAAATCCATTTTAATCATTTTTTGTGCACAGTCGCCAGGGGCTTTGCACAATACATTAAATAAGTATTCTAATGCCATCTTTCATAGGTTCAGCATCTGACTTTCCGGGAAGTACATGTAAACTCATAAAGATACAGAACACATAGCGCATCAGTATAATAAATACAACATGAAACATACCAGTATCAATAACACCCAGAACTCAAATCAACACTGTAACCTGAGGGCCAAGGTCTAGTCACAGTAATCAACGCAAATAGAAGCCAGCGGAAGTCAAGCTATTGCAGGAGCAAAACAAAACATCAGTACATTAAATGGAATTTGGTTTGCCTGGAAATACTATCTCTGATAAGTTGATACGTGGGAAAATTAGGATATCTCTAAAAGCTAATATTAAATGACATACATTCTTATCAAGTCAGGGTTGTCTATCCCTGGGCAGAACAGAATCACAAACCTGTCCAATAGAGAACCTTCAGTGAAACAGACATGTGCCTGTGGTTTTTCTGGCAGTTTTATCTGAGCATTTGGTAGCAGCCATAGGGGGTTATTAGACTGATGCTTTCTGGTTAATGAGAGTGCTGGCTTAATAACATTAGCCTGGATCACACATAACCAAAAAGTATTGCTTTTGAAGCTTAAGCAAAATAAAAATGAAAAATAACACTAAGCTATTAATGCCATGTGCGGTCAATATTATAAAATACAACAACAACAGAAAGAACAAAAAAGAAAATAATGGATAGTGAGTTTAAACCCCATATGTTTCACTTGAAATGTTTTCATTTTGTTTGATATAGCAGTTTCATCAGTCATGTGGGTGCATTGTGGATATTTTCTAATTGTCTGACATTGTGCAAGAAACATTGGTACATTGAAAATGCATTTATATGGTATTTTCTGGGTGACAATAAGTATTTTTTTCAAGTATTACAATTTACAATTAATCTTTTCATCAACATTTTAGTTAAACCCTCAATATTTCCGTGGATATTAAAAAAGTAATTGCAAAAATAAATCTATGTAAAGAAATAAATAAAAATACATTAATATTTAGTACTGTATACCCCATTCCTCCCCCTTCCTACTGTAACTAAGTAGCCTTGTAGGGCCTCTTAGACCACCCCATGATGATCACATCATGTCCCATGTATCCATCCTTCAATGTGGACATGCAGATGGAAATGTGTGAGTATCATTTACTTGGACAAGTTCTAATGAAATGGCGTCCTAATCCCTAAATAGTACACTACTTTTGACCAGGGTTTTGTGCACCATGTAAGTAATAGGGTGCCATTTGAGACTCAGACCAACTGTCCCCAGGAACGCCAGATGCTCTGCTTTAGGTGTTCACAACAGTCGACATGCCGGCGGGTCAGACGGAGTCTATTACCAACACATCTGTTACACATGACTTTCTGGCAACAGGCAAGTCACAGGTCAGCAAATTACTTCATAAAGTTTCATAACAACATACAACCCTATTTCCGAAGAAATTGGGACACTGCTTGAAATGTACAAAGACCCAGAACTCAATCATTTAAATCCTATATTCAATAGAAAATAGTATAAAGACAACATATCCAATGTTGAAACTGAGACATGTTATTGTTTCTTGAAAAATATATGGCCACTTTGAATTTGATGCCAGCAAAACGTTTCAAAACAGTTGGGACAGAAGCACCAAAAGACTGGAAAATATGTGTAATGCTAAAAAAAACATAACCTGGTGTAATACCACACAACTAATTAGGTCAATTGGAAACAAGTCAGTAACATGACTGGGTATTGAAACATAATTCAAGAGAGGAAGGGCCTGTTCACCACTCTGTGAAATAGTGGGCAAATAGTGCAACAATTTTAGGCTATCATTTGAGGATCTCACCATTTATGGTACATGATATCAGAGAATCCAAAGAAGTCTCTGTATGCAATGGACAAGGCCAAAAACCAATATTGAATGGCTGTGATCTTTGGCCCCTCAGACGTCACTGCATTAAAAACAGACATGATTCTGTAGTGGACATCACTGCATGGGGTCAGGAATACTTCCAAAAACCATTGGATGTGAATACAGTACATTGCTGGATCTACAAATGCAAGTTAAAATTTTCCCAAGCAAAGAAGAATCCATATATAAACAAGATCCAGAACCACACATTTAAGATGGACTGAGGCTAAATGGAAAACTGTCCTGTGGTCTGACTAATAAAAAAATATGAAATATTTTTGGTGAATCATGGACGCCGTCTCCCCAGGACTAAAGAGGAGAGGGACCATCTTGCATCATACCAGCACACAGTTCAAAAACCAGCATCCGTGATGGTATGGGGTGCATTAGTGCACATGGCATGGGTGACTTGCACATCTGTGAAGGCACCTTTAATGTTGAACAATATATACAGATTTTGGAGCAACATATGCTCTCTTTTCCAGGGAAGGCCTTGCTTATTTCATAAAACAGTGCTAAACCACATTCTGCATGTATCACCTCAGCTTGACTCCATAGTAAGAGTCTGGGTGCTAAATTGGCCTGCCTGCAGTCCAGACCTGGCACCCACTGAAAACGTTGAAAAATACAACAAGCGAGACCCCGAACTGATGAGCAGCTGAATTCCTGTAGCAAGCAAGAATGGAGATACAGAGCTCTTTAAAAAATTAAGAAACCACTGTACCTTTTTTTCCATCTCCAAAAAAGTTGAAATGGAAGGTTTTGTGTGAGTAACAGAAGGGTTAATATTAAGAGACCACTGCAAATTGAGTGCTTCTGTTCCTCAGAATCAATAACATTTCTCCGTTTCAACATTTGACATGTTGTCTGTACTATGTTTAATACAATATATGGAAGAATGATTTGCACATCATTGCATTCTGTTTTTATTTGCATTTTACACAGTGTCCCAACTTGTTTTATATAGTTTGTTTGGTGTAAGTGGTTGGTCTAACAATTCAGTATCATCTGAATAATTTTTTTTAATTGTTTGTCCCTCAAAGAAAAGGTTTGGTTTTTTCAAGTAGATCGTTTTTCATAAAAAAGTGCTTATACACTGCCAGATTTGTTTGATTTGTCCATTAAGTGTTATATTCATATATAGCAGCCCGTCATTTTAATAAGTATTTGAGGTAAAAAGATAAAAACGATCATAAATGTTGGGTTTATTGTAGCATAGCAATGTCAACTCCTAATCTTAAAATATGTAAGCATCTAATACATTTTCTTTTCTCATTCATGCCCTGTACATTCCATGAATGCCTTGTACACTTAGTTATATATTTGCATATTTATTGGCATAATACTGTTTATAAGAATGCTGTTGTGCCTAGAGTGAGCAACCATAACATTACATATTGACCAATTTGGTTGAGCTCCCATGCATAGGGACACATCAATCCTTGTGTCCCACTTCATCCACTGACAGACTGCATTTGACATGTTTAGCTAATAAGTTCTGCCAGGCATCAGAAGAAAAGTGATAAGCAACCAGTCATAATTTCCACTCAAATGGAAGACAACTATGGGAAAGGTTAGGGGAGAGTTGGTGATTCTCTAGGAACCCTAGGTATACTGCTTTGGTGACAAAAGCCACATTTGAAATGTTAGTTTACCAGACCGCAACACGTTTGGGAGGAAGTGGGAAAAAGACATCAACAGTCACTTGAGTTTTACCCAAGTGGACCATTGGAATAATTGAGACTGAAAAGGTTTTTGACTTAAAGTTACTCTTTAGGTGGCCCTTGACAATCAAATAATGAAAAAAGTGAACATGGAAATATGTCACACCAGAATGTTTTTTACTGAGAAAACCCATTTGGAGGTTGGCAGATGGGAAGTCTATGATTATGCATAATGATCATTACATATAAGTGGCGCTGTTGAGCCAAAATAATATTTACTATTAATGCGTTAATTTGTGCCCTGTCATCAAAACGTTTTCCGAATTGGAATTGAATTGTTACCTGAAGCATGAGGGTTATTCTACTTGTAGATCAGGCACATACAAAAACATACCACATCAAGCCCATAATGTGTTATGAAAACTCACCACAAACTTGTTCTGAAATCTGGGATGATATCTTTGTCAATTTCTATGATATATAGCTAACTGTTTTGGGAAAATTTGCTAAGCCATGCAATAACGTCAGCATTCTAATACTGACAGAACACTGTATACGTGCAATACAGTTCCATTCCATTTGGGTTTGGTCTTTATTTGTACATAGTTGGCCTAGATCAACATTAAACCTAGGCCTGCCAGCTTTAATGCTTAATCTATAACTAAAAAAGGCATGCTTTATCGTTTTCTTTTGTCAACCTGTAGCTATGTAAGTCAACAACCCGTTGTCAGTGCGACATAAACTATTTAATAAGAGATTCGATTATTATCGCAAGCTGTAGGGTATAAACACCCTATAAACAATCTTTCTTATATAGACGTCCGCTAAACCAAAGGCAGCCTATGTTTACGTCATGAATTGCATTTGATTAGAGGGTGTAAATGTTGCACATTTTCTTCAGCTACCGTATGATATCAAGGGTGAATTCTTTACGCCTGTAGTGGGTTAGGAAAGGATCAGTATTATCTTGAAACTATAGCCTATAACTTAACTAAAAGTGAAACACTACAACCCTATTTGCGTCAAATGCCGTTTGTTTGACTTAATTCTCGAATGCTTGGGGATTCATTTCCACTATAAACACTATGATGATTCCAAACCCTGTCAGCCTAGCTATCTGCAAAGCGCACTTGCAAGATAAACAATTGTCAATAATTGCCATGGAAACTGGTGAAACAGTAACTCACCTGTAGGGGTCTCTGGCAAAATAGGACTCCATGTCACCCTTCTCGATGTCAGCAGGACGTCGTGACTCTTCTTCCCTATTTGAAATATCCCTCTCAGTATCGGTTCGTCTGTTTCGTAATCGGTGCACCGTTTCTCGGACTGTTCTCCCTTTCGTTCACACCGTTCCTCGTTACGGATCTGGGGAGCGGAAGCCAATTGTTTTTCAGCGTGTTTTTGTGGTTTCCTTTTTTTTATCTTCTTCCCACGGTTCTCGGTACTTACGGGGGACACCGGTTGCATCTCGTTCAACTCCTCCCGACTTTCTGACCACGCGTCCCTTGTTTTAATAGATTTTCGAGGGGACTCAAACATGATGCAAAAACGGTAACAGTAAAGTTGTATTTCCGCAATGATACGTGCCCTGGGCGCATTACTCCGTAGCTTGCATTGGCTCGTGCCCGCGACTGTAAGATAATATGGCAGGTCCACAAGTTGAAACGTCCCCTCGGCCTGCTTCAAATCACCCAGCGAAGCGCGCCCCGTGGAGGGTCCGTTCAACCTGGTCACGCGCCTACTGTCTAGAATTCATTACCTCAAGTTATTGTCGCAGGGGTATTCAACTCTTACCCTACGAGCACCGGTACCTGCTGGTTTTCTGTCATACCTCGTTCTTAACTGCACCCACCTGGTGTCCCACGTCTAAATTAGTCTCGATTCGAGAGAGGCATTGCCATTTTTTTGTTGAACAGGCTTCGAGATCTAGGGTTGAATATCGCTGTTCTAATGTTTAGTCCATGCCCAAGATGAATTTGCTACTGCAAAGACTATGTTAAAGCATTAGTAATTTTACAATTGAACCGACCACATGATAACACAAGATGTAAGAAAACTGAAATGTTTTGTTTGAAAATAATGAATGATCAAGGGTTTTTAGCATAGACATTTAAAACAACTGATTAAGAATTTAAGGTATTCCAATGGAATGGAAATAAACAAACATGACGTAAATTTGAAATCAGCATCTTTGTCATCCGTATGTGATATTAACAACATATAATGGGTTTTATATTATAGCCTATATACACTACATGCCAGTTATTAGACGTGTATCATTTCATAAGGGTTCACAAATGAATTCAACAATATCCTTAATTTACGTATTTCATTGTATGAAATATCCACAAACATCCTACGGAGTAACAGACCTAAGCACTGTGGCGCCAATATCCTTAGCAGTACCATGGACAGTTCCTGATTTAACACGTCAATCCTGCACGCATTGCTTAGGTTTCAGACAATACAGACACATACCCGAAACGTGAGTTTACAGTCAACCGACCAGGGAAGCTGACAAATTAATTAACCTGTGTACATTATATTATAAACGACTCGTTTTGGGGACTATTTTCCACACGAGAAATGCTGTAGCTTTGAAGAGTAGGCCTAAATATATTTCATTTCCTTTTTCGTTCTATCATTTCAGTTCATTAAATGTTGTAAGCTTTCACTTTCAAGTAAGATTAGGCTATCAAATTGTTCCAATAAAAATCCAATAGTGTCAAGCACTAGTAAAAATATAATGGGCGGGTTGAAGGGTAGCCTAGATACACCACTAATTGTTATTCAAGTTTAACTGGGAATGAAGCACCATTCAGTTACCTACCGTTGATGTTGGCCCCTGCATGACGGTTAGCCTTATGATAGAAGTATTCGGTTATAAATGCAGCCTGTGAGTGTTCATGCATAAACAAGATCATTTTCATAAATTAAAAATCTCCCCTGCAGAAGTAACATCTGTGCCTCGCTCGGTTTGCATACAAGAAAAGGTTTGTGTCCTAAATGGCACCCTACTGCCTATAAAATAATAATTTGTTGCTCTAAATTAGTACACTAAGCCTATATATTGGACATTAGATGCTATTTGGAACGAATGGTGTCATGTGAATGACCCGGACTACAGCAAGCCATTGCTTGTACTTCAGCCTAAACACGTTAAGATAATGTTAGTTATAAGGGAAGCGTGTGCATTTCTTTTAATTAATATAGTTTAGGCCTAAACGTGCATCACTAATAGGTGCCTTAATATGTTTTAATTTGAATATATAAATAAGTTCATGCATATTTTTCTGAATATAGCCTTGGACAGTATAGGAAAGTGTGATTTAGTTGCCCAAAGAGAAATGATCTCTCTCCGTCGTGCGTAAAATTGCACGAAAACCCATGTTCAGAGATAGTTATGATTTGCAAAAAATGTTGTCAGCGATATCAGTCCTTCTCAAAAGTTACAATTTCTTGTAGCTCTGAAATTGGTAATAGATTCAGAAAAGAAAGAAAGAAATTGTTGGCCACTTATTTACTTTATTCTACAAATAATTGAGTGCGCCTCATGAGATATACATTTATCTCAGTGGAATTACGTACATTTTAAACACATAATATTTTAAGTCTAAAAACAAAATGTAAAGAAGCAACATGAGTATAGCTCAATGGCATCCAGTCCCTATGAGTCCTGAAAACATCCTAAAATATAAAATTACTTACAAACAATATACAGTCATGTTGAAGTTGAGCATTACGCTGTAAATGTCTCTTTTGCATTGATTTTAACAGGCATGCAATCGCTCAATGAGGAGCGTGGTATGTTGCAAAATGTGCTACACTCATAATTAGTTTGAACTGGGCCCACGCACGCCTGAATGTTAAGTTTTGAAATGAAATTCGTTTATACAACGACTATTTCCAGTATAGACCCTAGATTTACACAATCAAGCCTTTCACAAGTTATAGGCCCCAGTGTATTGTTCCCCTTTAAAACGACATAAACATTTTTAAAAGGTTATCAAAACGTATCAGGCGAAATTCAATAAACAAAATTGTGCATGATTTGCAGTAAATAATTGCTAAGGCAACTGATTTATATAAGCACTTGCTTTAGTATACATATTTTTTTAATAGAACAATAGTATCATATAAACATAACAATTATATTTTATAAACATTAATAACATTGACCTGCGTGAAATGAAATAACTTGACTTTATAAAAAATTAATCCATAATTCTGTACAAAATCACAACAAAATAATTCAGTTGGGGATAGGATAGATCACTTGTAAAATGCTAGTTGAAAAATATAGAAATCTTTATATTTTTAGTGGCCCAAGTATTCGTTTAAAATTGCATAGTTTTCCAAATTATTGCTTGGGATTTTGTAACATGGATAACCAACACATTCTGAGTATGGTCACAACTATTATCCACAATGTGACCTATACCATAATGCAGAAGCGATATAGAATACAATACATACGAATATGCAATGCATTCGCACAATTCTCCTAAAGGCAGTAACAACAATAAATACATACATAATAGGATCAAGCAAATAATAATTGCTCTTTTACATCAGTGGGGCACGAGAATGCCACATCATGACGCACGGTTGTCAGTCTTTGATTACGTTTTAGCCTGATATATTCACGAATCATGAAATATAGCGTTTAGCTGAGCATTCATGACTCTCTCGTGATGAGTGTGTCCTTCGTACGACATAATGTTTTCCATGGGTATTTCACACCTTGGCGCAGAACTTGCGTAAAGAGGCGCGTGTCCTTGTGAACCCGCCAGTCCCGCCGCAGCCTGGTAGTGCATGGTGAAGGCATAGTTCTTTTCGAACTCTGACGAAGGCTCGTGCTTGAAGGAAAAGTTTCCGTTGACACTCAATGGTGGGCTTAAAGGTCCGTCAAAAGATGGACTAGTGCAGTCTGTAAGCGGCAGAGCTGTCTCAAAGAACGGCTCCAGTGCGCTTCCGTATGAATGGGGCTTGACGTGAAAGATGTGAGAGCTGTCCATTGTACCATATGGAGGGCTGGGAAGACCAGGGGTCTGGTAGGAGTATGTATGTGCAGCGAAGGAAGCACTTGCTGGTTGCATATGAGACGGTATCTCCTGTGTCTGCTCGGGAAGGAAAGTTCTGGGGTTGAGTTGCAGACAACCAGCCACTAGGTTAGTAGTGGGCTGAGACAAGCCCTTACACAGGGCCTGTACAAATGACATTAGGTCTGGGCTCTTACCCGACCGCAGGATCTCTGACAGGGCCCAAATGTAGTTTTTAGCCAGACGGAGTGTCTCGATTTTGGAGAGCTTTTGGGTTTTGGAGTAGCATGGAACAACTTTACGCAAACTCTCGAGAGCGTCGTTGAGTCCGTGCATACGATTCCTCTCGCGCGCATTCGCCTTTTGGCGCCTCATCTTAAACCTCTGCATTCTGGCTTTCGTCATTTTCTTCTTTTTTGGTCCACGACGTTTAGGCTTTTGATCGTCACCATCCTCTTCGTCATCTTCTTCATCATCGTCCTCATCCAATCTGTTGAATCCATCCTCCTCATCCTCATCCAGGTCCCCCTGCATGGAATCAAGAGCGCCGTTTTTCTTCTCCGTATCTTGTTCGTCCTGGGACCCCGGACACTCGTCAGTCCAGGTCGCAGATTCCTGGGGTTCTGATGACATCATGGTTTCTTCCGTGTAGGACTTAGTCATATTGAAGATCTGACAAAACAACACACAATCATTATCATACACACTAAACCATCCTTTGGTATTATCCATTACCTTTCATAAAATGTTGGGAAAATGTATTTCTTTTTTATTAAATGTTCCATTAAATCACACAGAAAGCAACATTGTGGTAGGCTATAGGTGCAGTAAGCTACTCAAGTCCAATATATAACCAAAAACAATATGCAAGCGTAATAAACACATTATTCAATCACGTAACTTGGCATAATGTCAGTGCGCAGTTTGTTCAAAATGTGTCTTCCAATTGTTTCTTTGAATTGTCTTTGGTGAGTTCAATCAGAATATCTGAATACCGGTTTCCTTTCTGTAACAGGTGACACATGGTCACACCTCTCATTTGCGCAGGTTTGTGTAAATTAATAATTCAAGCCTATTCAGAAATTATTTAACTGCTGAATAACTGTGCTGAATGGCACTGTAATTGATACATCACATCACGCACATTCCATGCAATTACTTTCATCCAAAACATTTGCAAAAATAAGTTATTATATTATAATATTGATAAATAATTACCTATGTTTTGCAGAATGATCTTATGACTCTGGCATGCCCCTCTTGAAGTGTTAGGTCCGGTGAGTTAATTCTAATAGCTTCGCCGACAGATGCCCGGGTTATATAGCGCTGCTGCTGATGCTGCGTGTGACTAGGAAAGAGAGATGAACATGTCTCAATGGCTCTATCCATATACCATCACTATCGCTTCACCCAATGACTGTCAGGAACAGGCTCCACCCACCCCAGGCCTTACTCCCGGCACGCGCCATATGGTCCAGCTACGTCAGGCAAAAACGGCCCCAAGCGTCACGTGACATGGTTCCATTTGTATTCGCCAGCGCTCGGTATTCCGCTCCTTTGTGGCCAAAAGAAAGTGGCCATCTGTCGCCAGTTAGGGACTCCGTGGACCTGTGTGGACCCGCAGGATGGATGAACCCTTTCGAGCATATAAGACATATTCAATCATTAGGCCCAATACTAGCCGACTCAAACCCAACCCATTCCCTTCGTGTCCTCTGTATATAGGTGTATTATAATTTTATGATACACAAATCTACTTTTGTACATTTGGTTACTATGGGGACATTAAAGACACATAACAGTCAATTTCACAAATGCAGGTTACGATTATAGCCCCTTGAAGGTCGTTCATGACCTTTAATGAAATATTTTGAATTATAATGTTGTTTTACATACACCTTTAAAATGTATAAATACAACAAATTAATCAGTTTAGACAAACGGAATTACAGTGCGTGAGGGAGACTGGCAACAGTGATTGGTTGTAGAGTCCTGGACCTAGATGGAGCCGCTAAAGTAATGAGCATAGATTCTCCCCCTCTTTTCAAACTGCTGGTCGGCACGCGAGTTGCACGCGCACTAACAAAAGCCTGTTTCACGGCTCACTACCTTGATCCAACGTCCCAAATCTGCTGTCTTCAGTTCAATATAATGTCCCAAAAAATCGACATGTTGACCGTTGGACAGCCAGCGTAACAAGTGGGGGTAATAACAGACAGTCAAGACGGAAACACAAGACACATCAAGAACATCAAGAACATTAGGCAGACAAGTTAGAGCCCTAGTCCATACAAAGACATGCTACCCGGAGTAAACCATACTGATACCGACGCACTGGTCATTTAAAAAGTAGTAACTGAAGGCCTAATATCTTGAGGATAAATAATGACACGGGTACTTGGATTTGGGCGTATGAAAGCAAGCTGCAATTTTGGTAATATCACATTAGTTGGAGATTATCCCTATATAAATTAAAAATGTTAGCCCCAAAAACTAGGCATGTGCTTATAGATAACTGTGAAAAAAATATATTTTTCCCAAAATAAAAAGATAAAGTGTCTTCAAACCTTCAAATAATAAACTTTGAATTATAGGGTAATTTTCTTTAAAAAAAACTTTACAGGCAAAATGTTTTTTCTGCGTGTGTTTCCACTCGGGTAGTGTCTGACACCTCGAGAAAACACCCCACGTTCACACTGCTCAGCTCTGAATCGTCAGGGTGGGATAGGCTTTATTTGACAGCGTTTATTTAATGGTCGGGTGGAGCAGCGCTCAGGTCCCTTGGTGATAACTAGGTAACCGTAAAGTGGCCTTTGAACATGGTCGACTCAAAGTGCTGCCTAGGAGAAACAAGGAACACCTTATCTTGATTTTTTTAATAAACTAGGACACATTGTGGAGGTCGATTGTCCCCCACGAGAAAAAGGTCAAGTTGCACTAAACGATTTTCCGGCAATCACCTGTCTTACAGTTACCATAACCTTAACTGTGGAGACGCGTGGTAGAGGTTTTCAGCACCACCGACAGCTACTCTTAAAAGGGGTAAACCACACACTTCTATTCGAAACTAAATACAGGCTAAACGAAACAATTTGTTGGAATATATATTAATACAAATCTTTATTTTGACTCAGAAATACCAAGCTATTTATTAAACATGTTGGCCATAGCCATGCACACACAGAGCATGTGCAATTCAGAGATTCCTGATTCACATATAATATTAAGCGTACATTTTCTCCAAAGTTTCTTATACGTCATATAGTTTTTTATTTGGCAAATAATCCTCATTTACACAATAATAGGCGGTAGTGTTTGTTCTTGAATATACATTTTAAATGCAAAATCATTAATCAGGTGACCTCATATCCGAAAGAATGCACTATATCCTCATTCCGTTCTACCAAAATGTTGGAAAAACAATTATTGGTGTTTTGTAGAAAAAGATAACCTAAACCCACGGTTACCATTTGACTACAGCATAATGTCAAATCATATTTTCTAGCTCTAATCAGAACCCTTTTTCCGGAAGAGCGCAGGGAATCCATTCTGAGTCTCTTACCAATGCTCTTCCGCTTCAATGGACACTTAGATTGAACTAATTCTGCATTTCAGTGCACCTTCATGCACTAATTGCTTATGCAAAATGCAAATGTGTATTAATTAGTAAGACCACTGATTACTTTTTTGGTATTGGCGCGTAATAAATCACGATGTAAAGGGCAGACAGTAGCAGTGTAACAAAATGAGAAATCATTCTTTATTTAGCGCAACATTTTTAAACAGGACCCATATATACATTTGGGACGCAACCAGTAAAATATTGGCTTGGGACACAACTGAAGTCCTTAAAGGGACGGGTTTTGGGTTCAACATCGAACTAAGAACGCTTCTGGCGGATTTATGTTGCAAGTGGCCGACTTTGCTGGAAGCACCCCGTCTGACCTGGTGTGTAGTGGACATAGCCAACGACCTATATAACGTATAAGGCAAATAAATAATTGTAATAATTGCATGCGCAAGCCCCCAATAAATGAATCATAAAATATATTATTGTAAATGTTCATTGAGGCAATAATGTTCAGACAATTCCTTTAATAAGATTTTGGCAGCATGCATTTCATATCAAATTAAAATCTACACAGGTTACAAACAGTAATAACAACCTGTTTTTCTGCGTTCTTCGTGTAGGCACTCGTAATTTCATTTTAACTTGTTTAAAGACGGGAATCTACGCGGGCATGTTAGATGTAACGTTTGATGTGTGTCTGTGCGCGCTGTCAGATGTCTTACCTCATCTCATTCTCTTCTTGTTTGTCCAGGCTCTTTTCCCCTGTTATTTTTGGTTTTCCTAAATGCGTTTTTCTTAGGTCACTGTCTGGGACATGCATGTCGATGCTTACATTGGAGATGCAATTGCGTCGTCTTGTGGTGAATAAGAAACATTACGTTTGAGGCACCAAGGGAGGAGCTAAAATAGGATTTTGTTAACTTTGCCATGAAGTTGTACTTCTACATTTTCCAGATTATGAAATCGAAAACTGTCCAAAGGCTTTCAATTTTGCTATTAATAGGCATAGCAAGAGAGTTGCCTGTTTTGTCTTTGAATGTGAAACCAGCATTTAACGAATTTATCTTCTTTTTATATATATATGTAGGCTATCAAATATTGTCACGTGTAGTCGACCTAACAGGCCTGAAATACAATACGATTTATTTAGTTGAAAGAAAAGGGCTCTATAATGTTTTAAAATGATCGTTTACGTTGTTGTTTTGTTAATTAACTTACCAGTGAATATAACTAAACTACATAAACAATTAAATATGTAAAAAACAAAAACGTTACAAAGAATGTTGTTGAGGTCAAGTGGTGGTCCTTGTAAATGGACATCTGTGGGGTTTATTACAAATACAAATTAACAATGTTTTAATTGATGCATTTTGGATTCTTCTCTAATTTAGATCCATAATATTTTAGTTGAAGTTTATTTAAGTTTATTCCTGCTTGCTTTCTGGCACTGCTAACCACATTCATTAAAATTATGAAACAAAGCGTCAAAAAGGAGTAGCTTGTAATATAAAACCATCCATGGGACATTTATCCTCAGTATAGCTAACATAACTATAGGGAGGTCAGAAAAAAGTGAATCCACTGAATTATGTCAGGTAATCCCACAGGTTTGGAGTCAGGATGTGAAAGCAATTCTTTTAGCAGTAAATGCTCTTTTGTCTGCAAGCATATCATAAAGATTACCAACTTCAAAATAAATGCCAGAATTCTGTGGAAATGGCTCTGGCCAACAAACTTTTCAGGACACTTTACTATGTATGAGATTCTAATCTCATCTCAAAACCATCCCTGATGCCTCCATTGACACACAGCAGCCAACAGGTCCACACTATCAACATGGGGACTCCATTACATCACCTTCACCTCAACAACCCAAAGACGTGTGGCTTGGTAATATCCTGGAAATTGACAGAGAAAAAAACTTATGGGTGTGGATTGACTTCAATGTCTCCCTGAAATTGGATGCTTAGCTGTTAGCTGTATAAAAAAAAGCTTAGGTCATCCGGATTCAGCTGAACACATGAATTGCAAGAGTCCATCCTCTCTGTCACTATCTTCTTTGAGGTCGGCATCTGCCCGCTGCTGACAAATACTGCTGTGCATTGTGAGATCTGCATCAACATTTTAAGGGTCATTTTTCATGAATCAGAACCAGCTTGATTTGGCCTGAGTCAGATCATTATTAAGCTCAGCTGTCCCACAACATTATCACATAGTGCTCGGATGCATGTGGGGCACATATTACCTCTTTGTTTACAGTTTTAAATGTAGTTTTTTTCAATTCTACAAATGTTTCTTCCATTCCACATATGTGATATCCCATAATTGACTGCCATGCCTCTTTGCCACGATTACCAATACTTTTCATGCTACTACGACTACTACTGCGTACTCCGTGCACAATCATATTTCAACACAACCATATTTTTTCTACTGCTCTCGATCTCAGTTGTAAGTTGAGACCAAAAACCGAGTAAAAAGTAATAATAAAACATGTATTATGTTATTGGGGGTTAGGGGCCCTCCAGCTACAGTCTGGTCCATGGGCTTTAAATACTTCACATCCTCGAAGGTTCAGGAAATGCACTTATGCCACATTTATCTAATAGCCATTTCAACAACATTGCTTGTTATAATACGACCAAACTTTCAGTAGGTACAAAAATCTATGCGGTGAATTTTTAGGTTGAAAGATTGGAAACAGAGTAAAGATAAGGTAAAAAATCTGTCCAGTTCTCCTTATAGCATTTTTTAATGCAATTGCTAGATTTCTGTACATTTCGAATTTTGTTGATATGTCTGAGGAATGAATGTATTGCCTGTACTTTCTGACCTGAATCTCAAATAAGGCAATTGTTCAAATGTCCACATTACTACGATACTTTGACCATGCATCTTTTTTGGGGAAGAACATGGACAAACCAAAAACTTAAACTGTTTTCACATTGGGTTTAAACCCACTTACATTTTCCCTTGATATCTTGTTTAGTGCAACTCAGGTTTTTCTCCTACTAGCTGCAATAATCCTTATTTGGACAGCTATGACTAATTAGAAGGTCCAGGTAAGCTAGATTTATTATATTCATATGTTCACCACTGTATCGATGACATTTAAAAATGTAATTGATTGTCAGATGCAATGACGTTAGCAAGCTAGTTGGAGTGGATGTTTTTTCTTACATCAATTCAAACTGCACAATAATCATTGCAGCCATGCCTTTGGGGCCTACTATGACTGCAAACCGTTTAAGAGCCCGGTCAGGCCAAAATGGAGGGTCTCCAAAAAGACTGACCTCACCAAGATGGCTGTGAATAATGATGGAAAAACAGCGGCCACACATTGTGTCAGATTTTGTCAATTAGTGATCCATGAACAGAATTAATGCAAACGGAAGTCAGAGGAGAGCCATCTTTATTCAGCATGAGGCTACAATGTTAACTTTCCATAGTTCGTTCCTTTTCTCTCCAATGAATATGAAGTGAACACATTATTTTATGCCTATACACAGAGGCAGTCAGTGGTCATAGCCAATCATTACACAGTCCATTATACTCCAGCACATCCCCTCCAATATCTGTCTTGTCTTCCAATCACATACATGTGTTCTGTATCCTAACCTTACATGGCAGTGTCGCTCTTAAGCTCCTGGCTCCACACGCTTATCAAGTTGTGTGGGGCCCTTCAATAGTGGATACCAACTGCTTGTGATACGATACCTCAAATAGCACAAGATAACAAAGTACAAGTCCTCTAACAAGTGAATAGAACTAAAATGAATGCGTATCATCAGGTAAAGACAGGCTTCTTCACAATGGTATGTTCCAACCTACGGTCTATGGGTCTATTCATAGAGTCTGTGACAGTCACATGGAAAACTCCTGTCAGGAGTTATGGACAGGGTGTGTGAGACCCATCAGCAATGGAGCATCACATTTACTACCTAGTGTCCTTTGTAAAGAGATTGTTAATACTCTTACATTATGTCAAGTTTAATTCAGTTACTTTTCATGCCCAATATCTATCAGTAGGGAGAGGACTAGGTGTAAACAGTACAAAGTGAAAGTACTCGGCTGTGTTAACCAGTATTGAGAAGTTCCTAAATTAGAGCAAAATGATCAGAGAAACAGGGTTCATATCTAACGAGTGACATTTATTAGAAATGTACACTCTTCCTTTTTATTTAATTGATCACTGGTAAGTTTTAAGATCAAATTACTTAAATATCATAGTGATTGTTGTCAGACCACTTTTAAATTTGACACAAATTTTTACTGCAAATTGTGACCTTTGCAGTTGTGTTTTGTAACTGTGATTTAGTTACTTCAAAGTAACAATCCATGTGGTGTTCCAATTATTTTGTATGATGTAGTACAAAAATAAACTCGGTAAGTACCGATGACATCATGCAACCTCTAGTTTAGAATATGATTAATAGGGAAGCAATCGATTTTTAACTATTTTGTTGATAGCAAGGAACATATTCAAATACGTAGTCTAAGTGTAGATAAGAGTAGTCCACAGTTCACTTATTGTTGGTGCAACTTCTACACAACGTTTTGGCTTTTTTCTTGTTGGTGGCTAACCTGAATACAAGCCTATATGTTTGCAAATATTGATGAACTGCAATGCGCTTCTTTTGTTTTCTCTAAAAACATTCCTTTATTTTCCCCAAAAACGGGGCGCGGCCTTGTTTGATGACGTACAGACGATGCGCTGTATAATGTAGCCTCACCCTGCTGAAAGGGCATTTTGCCACTAGAGGCCTCTATCCATCTCTATGACTCTGTTCGAAGGCGGAAGGCTACTACTTCGTCAATGAATTTGTGAAAAGTTTGGCCGATTCCATTTCCACGGAGCTGCTTTTCAACGCTTTTAACATTCTTCCAAACCGCGTTACAATGGTAAGTGTTTATTATTATGCAGACATTACATCTACGATGTTTCGAAATCTTAGGACTTTTACTATTACGCATATTTATATTGCCTGGGGTTCACATGGACCTGACTTGTCACTGATTTTAAGCCTGGTCGATTTTAGCCGAAGTTATTTTTGTGATAGGCCTACAAACTCAGTTCGATGTCCAGGGGTTGTTTATAATTCAAATGTAAGACATTAAAATGTAATTCTACATCATGTCATGTGGTGTATAGGATAATACTTTAGGATAGGCCAAGAATGCAAAAACAACTCAGGTGAGGGACGTGACAGCTAACCTGTTTTGTGTTTTTTTTGTCTCTGCCAGCCAATCAGTATAGTTAAAAATATTTTTAGTAAAGAGTTATTTAAAATGTTTAATGTTTCTTTCACATGTTAATGAAACCAAACATGATTCCTATTATATCTAATGTTATGAACATAATTCCCATGTGTGTTTTTGCTTTTGATACATACTGTCCACAACGTCTGTACAGGTCAGAAGTTACAGTACCATTCCCTATACTCTCAGCCTGCTTTTAACTTTTTTGTACATATTTGTCTTCATAGATAGAGGAAAGGGAAGTATGTACACACCACAAATACTCAATGTATAACCCAGCTGACAAACTTTGGTTCTGAGCAAGTTTAGGGGAACATAAGGTGCCATGCGTGAATACTGAAGTTTAGATTAATTCAGTGTTTCTGGATGAAGCACTTTGATAATATACTTTTTTATGGTATTTGTACAGGGTAAACCGCAAAAAGAACCTTTAGTGTTTTTAGTGTTTGTAAAGGTAAGTGGTTGCAGTCCCCAGCCTTACAGGCACTGACTTAGATCGTTAGGAGCCTGAATGAGGACATTTCTAGGACAATGTTTAGTACCTAAATAGGATTTATTTTCTTTGTGTGGTTACACTACCTGTGTACCCTTGAAAACCTGGGATTGAGCGGAGGATGTCTGCAGTGTGCTGAGACCTGCCAAACGCGTAGAGCGTATAGGACACTATAAGACACCTTAAGATTCCTTTCTATCTCCCCTGTGGGGAGGTTGGACATCTTTAAAGCTGGCCTATATCATATCTACACTACAATAGTTTTTTTTTTCTGTTTCATGGGTTGGTTTCTCTCACATGATGTTGACCCAAAAACAGCACAGACGTTCCTCCTTGAGTAAACTGGCTGCCTATGTGCCCTAGGTCACATGCATCTTGTGTAGCTGTGTCCCAAATGGCACTTTATTCCCTAAAGCATGGGTAGGCAACAAAATTCAGCTGTGGGGGATTTTCGTCAGAGCAGATGGTTTGGGCCTGGAACATATTTATTATAATAAAATACAATTTGTACCGTTTGACTTCACTATCCACTAAGCTCTGAAATGTGTTCCATACCTTTTAGTTTGTGTTGCGAATATAGCATAATATCTTTTATTTCATCTGTGGGATTTCTTTACCAACATTACCAAATTAAACACTTATGTTAGTTAAATTCCTAGTGATTGTACTCTTTGTAGTGAAATGTAGTGCACTACACAGGAAACATGGTGCCATTTGGAATACATCCTGTGCTTGTGTAGATGACGTCGTTCAGATGGGCGTACAACACTTGCGCTGATAAGTGTGTTTGCAGAACTAACACAGGTGGATCCATTAAATTGTTGACTACTGAGTGATTTCTCACCAAAGTCAGACCCTCCAAAAAAACATATTTTAATGTAATCCTTTCTACGTTAATTTTTCACGATTACGCAGTGAAACAGGCTAACATTTGATCTCTAATATAACCAAATGAGTACAGCACGATTTGTTTTGTAAAACATTCAGTCACATCTCAAAAACAGAGTCCCTTGAATGTTAACCTCTTCTGCACGTATACAAAACTCCTTTGCACAGTTAATCAACGCTTATCGCTGACTGTTGATTCAAACTTTATTTATATAGCACATATCTTACAAAATCAGTTTCTAAGGATCTTTAATAGGTAAGTCAGAATAAAAGCACTTGATTAAAAAGGCTTCAGTAAAATATATGAATTTCATTAAAGGTATGGAAAAAATAAGTTAACAAATGGGATAAATGGCTACATAAAATGTATAATAATATAGGTTGAACCAGTTGAGACCTGCTTAAAAACTATCTGCATCCCTCAGATAATTTGGTATACTCTTCCAAAGGACAGGTCTGTAATGACTGAAAGAGGCTTCCCCAAAGGGTTTGGTTCTGACCCTTTGGAAAACCAAAAGACCAGTCAGTACCAGATGATCGGAGGGACCAACAGGGAACGTATCTGAAAAACAAAGTCACTTTTAGCAAAATTGATCTAGGTCATTGCTAAGATTGTCAATAATGGCTTTTCCATGAAAGAGGCTGGACAGCTGGTTGTTTTTGCTGTGATTTGTTTGTTTTGTGCATTTTTATTTTCTCTGTATAGTATTTGGAATGGACAACAAAAAAACAGGCTTTTTTTGCGAGAATAAAAAAAGATTCCCCATGTTGTGATAGTTCACTTGCATTTTTGAGTTAACCGTGCCAGAGTATACTGATAGTTAGTTTTTATTGGGCCATTGTACAATGATTATTTTGTAATAACTTTTCATTAAGAATCATGTACTTGATTTTGTCTTAGCCATTTGTTGTTTTGAATGTCATAGTGCATTTTGCAAATTTAATTTGTAATTTTGGCCAGCCAAGTTTCATGTTGGATGTGCACGGTAATTGTTTTAATAGCGTGAATTTGGTAAAAAGTGCTCAAGCATTTGTGAAAAACAATAAGATCCAATATCTAGGCATTATGCGCAGACTGATTGTAAACATTTAACATTTTCGCCAACTGCTATTAACTGGCAGGATGTGTAATGATACATGTAAGAGGATGGTGGTGATTGGATTTGTTGCCTTCTATGCCAATTTCTATATAAGAAATGGACCATTACTTTATCTTCATAACAGGCATTCACTTTCACAAACATTGATATGCAGCAGGTTTATCATGTTCAATAAATGAAAGTAGATTGCCATGTCAACAATCCTTCCAAATGAAAAATGTATTACCTTTTGTGAGTTCTGTCTTTTATTTCCGGGTTATGTGAGGAGTCACACTGACATGTGTGACTACATTCCTCTCAGCTTATAGCCCTATCTCTAAAGCTACACTACAAAGTTTAGTGAAAAACTATCTACTGTTCTGCATGGCAGAAAATGCTGTTATTATTTTTGAGAAAAGGGCCTGTATGCGTGACTCATGCCTGAGGTATTAGGGACATGTAAAATAAAACAACTTGCAAGCCTTTTTTAGAAATGTCATGACCACTAATAGAATGAAAGGCATGACATATTTGTTTGGATTATTTATGTGCTTTTTATCTATTTTCATAGTTTATTCATTTAAATTTACTTTAGCCATTTGTGAACCAAAGCTTTGGTATAGAATATTGTTTTCAGCTGTAAGCATTCCTCTGTAAAGCACAAACAGTAAATGCTGAACTGGACATCAAACTTTGATTGCGACTTACATGGCTTTGTAGAGCTGGATTCGGGGGCAATTAGACTCGGACTATAGAACTACCATGTTTAGGTACAACCTATGATCCATGGGCCTGGCCTCATCCAAAAACGTCCTTAAACCTGATATCTGGAAAAGTCCATGGTGGAACATTTACTAAATATGGGCGGGAACATGTGGTAATGCCTCATCTTCAAACCAGTCAAATACCTTTCTTGGGCAGAGCTCCAGTGTTGCTTGCCGGGTTAGTGCAGTAGGTGCTCGCCAGGTTAGGCCAGTAGGTGTAGCAGTACTTAAGGATGGCCAGGAAATCACTGAATCTTCATCATAATAGCTTTGTGAATAGAGATCTTCTGGCTTAACAGATTAACAGGTTTTCTTCCATTCTCTGCTTCATTCTATGTTTCAAGCCAGCATACAGAATAATTCTGCCGAATGCATCTAGCCCGTTCCTTTATTTATTTTTGCCGGACTGCGTAACTGTTGCCGGCCAAGATGAGCAAATATCTGTTACTGAGTGAGTGAGAGACTGAATGACAACCAGTTGTTAAATAGCGTAGTGGTTAGAGACACAGACCGCCAAGCAAGAGGACCTGTGTTTGAGCCTCATCATAGTAAAAACAAATGGTGCATTAAGATTTGTTCAGGATAGACAAAACAATACTGGTTACAACCTTTGGTAGCAATGTTATAATAAGCCTAAAATAAAACTGTTTTTGGTTATATTCCAAGTATTACTGGTGTTTTTTTGCAGTAAGCGTCCATGCATGCTTTTTGCGGTAATATTCAGTACATCAAAACTTCTTGTGCAGTAAAACAGGAGGGATTTCCACGACTCATATTTTCACTTGACAAAAATGTCTGCTATCATCATCTATATTGAGAGTTATTGTATCAGTGTCTTTCAGGAATGAAAGTAAAATGAGCGTTGTTGTGCCATGAAATGAAATGGTTTTGGCGGTCTAAAGTTCTCAGTCTCGCCAGCATTTTTTATCACTATTCCAAGTAGTGAGTTAGTAGATACTAGTAAGCCTATTACTTTTTAAAAAGCTGTTAAAATTGCATGTGGCAAAAGCCATACAGTTCTTAGATGCTGTTTGTGGTGGAATTGATCTTAATAAGAAACGTTAGTCAGTTTTACCCTGCTTAATGGTGTCTAGCAAAATATTCAAACTTAGTGTGACAAAATGTATCTAATATTGAGATGCATCTAGTATTTGACACTCCAAATACGTATAGCTTTGTGGCATAGTGGTTAAAGACGCAGCCTCTGACATGGGAGACTCCGGTTTGAATCCAGGTCAAACTAGGCTTGCCTGGTTCATTTTCTTGTTCGATTTTTACCCGCATTTCTTTATTTCCTAAATTCCCAAAGACTGTCTCTTTCAATACTGTTGCTCATATGGTGTATGTATAATATGAGAAAATGCTTGTCTAACCACTAGCAATAGACAGTCTAAAATAAAATATTTTGCCTACCCAAATTATGCTGTGCACTACATGAAATGAACAGTCAATAACAGGCAAGGCTCAATACTAGAGTCTGGTGAATAAATATTACATGTTGTTACCATGAACAGGCATGTGGGAAAGCTTTCTTAAAATGCTACATTCCCACAACAATTGTTGCTGAGCAGTGCTCTATTCAAACTGTTTTGACTTTACATACCTCCAAGAAAAGCATGAAAACTTGAATTTGTTGGCATGGCTTTGTGGGACTACCATGGCTGTGACCCTTTACTCCAAGTTAATTTAGGTAGGGTGTAGAAAAATTATAATCCACACCAATACACAGTTTAAGTAATCCATATTTTTGTCTTCCATAATATTTTTGCAGGCCTGATTTAAGTGTTTCTAGACTAATTAACATAGCTTCAAGCCGCGCTGAAAGTTTGGGTACAGGTTTTTCTTTTTTGGTGAAGGCCAAAACTCCCCACAGGGAAATAAATGTGGCACTCCCACAAAGAAAAAAGCTATTTTAGATTTAGGGAAATGTGTTTTTAATGGGAGTAGTGTTTGGGTTCCCTACGACTACAGGACTTTGGGCTCTGCTCTGGACACCGGAAATGAAGTTGGCCTGAATCCCATTTAATGGAACAGCTACCATTTAGTCTAACCATAAGAGAAAGGGGGTGGGAGAAAGGATCTGTTTTTGTTTGTTATTCACGTACTCTGATACTACTGTTCCAGTTTTGTCCTTTTATGAGAGCTGTAGAGGCAGAGTCCTGTTTATTTGTGCTAGAGCAACATCATTGGGATTAATCCTCTGTTTTGAATCATCCAGATAATACACTGCTCAAAAACATTAAGGGAACACACAGTCATCACAATATTACACCAAGTCTATTAAACTCATGGATTTCAATCTGCCAAGTAATGAAGTATTAGAAATTGTGAATCAATTTCACCTGTTTTGGTGCAAACAAAGTGACAATAAGGTGCACTGGAGAGGCAACATCAAGACCATCCTGAAAAAGGGTATTTTGCAGGTGGTGGTCTCAGGCAGCTGCTCTCTCCTTATACTTCCTATCTCATTCTTCTGTAGTTTTCCGTTTTGCTTGTGTCCTTGTCACTACTGGTTGCATTAGTCGGTACCTGCAGCCCATTCAGGTTGCGCAGGTAGACCAGCTCCTCCAGAATGGCACATCCATATGTGCCGTCTCAAGAATGTTTGCTGTCTCCCAGTAAAGTCTCAAGAGCATGAAGGAGATGCCACGAGACGGGCCGTTACACAAGGAGAACTGGACATGGCCGTTAAAGGGCATGTACCCAGCCGCAGGACTGGTATCTGCTCCTATGTGTGATGAGGAGCACTTCCAGAGCCCTACAAAATGACCTCCAGTGGGTACCTGGTGTTCATGTTACTGACCAAACTGTCAAACTGACTCCATGAGAGTTTCCTGAGGGCCCGATGTCCTCTAGGGGGACCTGTGCTCACAGCCCAGCACTGTGCAGCTCAATTGGCATTCGCCAGAACACCTGAATTGGTTGGTCCACTGCAATTGGCCCCCTGTTCTCTTCACAGATGAGAGCCGGTTCACGCTGAGCACATGTGACAGATATGAAAGTGTCTGGAGATGTCATGGTGAACGTTAAGCTGCCTGAAACATCATCCAGCATGACCGGTTTGGTGGTGGGTCAGATGGTCTGGGATGGCATTTCCTTGGAGGGACACAGACCTCCACATGCTAGTGTACGGTATCCTGACTGCTGTTGGGTACTAGGATGAAATCCATCATCAAACCTCATGCTGAAGCAGTGGGACCTGGGTCCCTCCTGGTGCAGGACAATGCTCGGCCTCATGTGGCCAGAGTGTGTAGGCAGTTCCTGGATGATGAAGGCATTGATGTCATTGACTGACCCTCACGTTCCCCAGACCTGAACCCAATTGAGAACCTCTGGAATGTTATATCGGTGCATCTGATGCCGCCAAGTTGCGCCACAGACTTTCCAGGAGCTCACTGATTCTCTGATCCAGGTCTGGGAGGAGATCCCCCAGGACACCATCCACCGTTTCATCAGGAGCATGCCCAGATGTTTTTGGGAGTGCATACAGGCAGGTGGGGGCCATACGCACTACCGAGTCGCATTAAGTTGCAATGATGAAATTCACACAAGTTGGAACAGCCTGTGAGTTCAGTTGTTTGCTTAGATTTTCTGTGTGGGTTTGAATCCAGCCCTCAATCTGTTGGTGATTTTGGTTTCCATTCATCATTGTTACGTCATTTTGTTCTCAACAAATTGCACAATGTACCGTAAAGATTTTGATCTTTAATCTATTTTGTTTATCGTGGTCCCCACATATCTTTGAGCAGTGTATTTGCTGGTGTACTCTGGCAGGCAATAACTGGGATGGATATGCTTGTCTTCATAACCATGTTTTTAAGTAGACCTATCAGCAGGATGCCAGTGTATAACCTAACACCACATCATTCTGATCCATCTTCTGAAATGCAATCATTTTACAATGTGAGCAGAAAATTGCTTGATATTAATGTCCAGGTGAAATTTGACTTCCCCAAACCATCCAAATTAGTGGCAGTGGACTGCCATGATGGGCTCATACACAACTAGAATGCAAACAAACCGAGCCCCCCCCCGGCTCAGGGATTCAATACAGTAATCTCCAACGGTGCTAATCTCTGTCTGTTTTCTCAGATGTAAAATAAGGCCACCAATATAACAATCCTGAGTCAGGTTTGTTGCTCTGACTGGAGCTCTGTCTTTCAGTGTGTGTTTGCCCTAATCAAACGGAAACCAAGGGCAACACTGGTTGTGGTTAATGATTAAGACGTGTTATGATAATGCTGCTGGAGGATAGTGCTGTTACTGGCTGGTGGGATACCTTGGCTGACCCGGCCGACTCCTATTTTTCCCCTTTTATGCATTTCAGCTTCAGTAGGTGAACAAAGCACGGAGCACAATGTTCCCAGGCAGTTTTTGACAGGGGGGTGGTCAGTCCTTTTAACTCTATCTGCCACTCCCGTCGTTGTCTGCGGAGATCTTGTATGATGGTGGCACTGCTTATGCTGTTCAGAGGTTTTCACAAGAAGCTGTGTGTCGTGTGTCTTCAGACTCCCTTTTATCTAGCCTGTGGTCTCAAGGATTGGACCGAGTTTCACTGTGCAGTTTTGGGTTAGGCCCAAGCAAAGCTCTTGAGTCATGTATTGCAATTAGAGGTATGCTCAAAGTAATTAGTGTATATATTACCAATATTGGTTATTTGCCTTTATTTGTACTTTTAGGCGTGAGTAGTTCTTATATGAAGCATGTTGTTAAATCTGTGCATCAGGATTTGGGCCTTAAAGTCTTAAACCAGTCTAACACTTGACCTCTACTCAACCGGTTTGGCTGAGTATATCGAGTGACCAGTAGGTTTGGAAACCTGGAGATGCAGTCAGTAGGTTGGCTGTTATGTTTGTCCCTGTGTGAGACCCCCTCCCCATTCTGGTCCCTGTAACAGCATGTTCAGCATACAAAGTGTTCTAGTGAGCAGGAACACAATGGGGAAGACTAACAACCGTATATTACACTCCTTTTACCTTGTCATTATAGTGCTCATTTCTGTAACCCTGATCACCGGGAGTGTCTGTATCAGGCTACCTGGTGAAAGATGTCCCTAATTGGCAGTCAGAATAAATGTTCTACCTCACTGAACATGCTGTTTTTGGTAAGCCAATTTGTTGATGTTTGGCATACAAAATGTCTGAATTGTGAACAGTTTCTTAATGGCATAACATACTTTTTGTGGCTCCTCACTTATATTGTGCTACAGACAGTGTCTACCTCAGGGGCTGGTGGTGCCTACACAGCTGGGACTATCGTCAGTGTTTCTGTCCTAGTAATTAGAGGATTTATCCCAGAACTCGGTTATTTAATCTACCGGTGATTATTTTAATTTAAAAAATTGGTTGGTTAAGATGTTTCTTTTCATTTTTTTAATGTGTATTTTTCCATTTGTTTACACAACCTACTTGTTTTAATGAAATCTGAGGGGGTGTGGTGAACATTTAGTCTGCATTCTCAAAATACCAAAACTGTTCCTCTGAATGCAGTAAAATATCTCAGCAGTTTTGCCTGGGTTTTGCAGAGTAGATAACATTTTCTCATTGTCACGCATCAGTCTTGTTTGCTTTACAAACCAACATTTTATGGGGTTTTAAGGTCGGGTGTTTTGTGAAAGCACTTTGCGACAACTGCTGATGTAAAAAGGGCTTTATAAAATAAATTTGATTGATTGATTGATGTCCACTTCACCATGTCCCTGTCAACTGAGTCAGGTTACTTCCACTGTATATATTGTTTTAAGATAAACATTCATAAGTGCAGCGAAATATAAAATATTACTCTGGTTCTTTCTCTTTTAAATCACTGCGGTGATGGTGACAAAATAAGTGAGCAATAACACCTTATCAATTAGTGTTACTCTTTTGGTCTTGTCCTAAAACTCTGTTGAACTTGACAATGAATATACTGTTACCTTTTTTGTGCTTAATATAACCTCAGCAGAATGCATATATGTTTTGCGTTGTAGCTCTCTTAACTAGGATTCGGATTGAGAACTTCATCCAAATTCCCGGTGCTCTGCTCTACTTTGGATGAAGCCTTCTTGCTAGTGCTTTTGTGTTCACCTCCGGCCCATTCACTTTTACTAGGGGACAGAGGGTCAACGTGACTGATTTATAGGCTGTGGTGAAAATATCCACTCTAGCAGAGACTGAGGAGAGTCTGGGAACCTAAGTGTGAAAACCCAGGATGGATCACTAACACAATGGGTTCTCTCGGTTTATCTTCTGACCTCCGGCCTACTCACTCTGTCCTCTCTGGCATTCCTTTGAAAAAGTTCAAAGGTTATCGTGTATAGGAGACGAGGTGAGTCAACAAAAGTGCGCTTGTAAGGAATCATCTCAGAGGAACAGAATAAAATCAGTTGTTGCATCAATAAAATCTTGCACAATGCATAGTGTATTGTTTAAACATGTTTCTGATTTGAGAAAACGACAGCTCATTCATAGGGCATGTGGCAGGTTTTTTCCTTTCGTGCTAGGATTCCGATGTGTTACGTTCTTAAGTAGGCTATTGTGGTACTGAGTACACTTCCCTTAGGGTCCTAATGACTTGACATCTTCTCAGTCACTAACGTTTATGGAATGAGAACATTCACTCTCTGTCCCTTTGTCTTGGGTCTGCCTGAATGTTTGAGTGCTTCCGCAGAGTCAGTTCTTGGTGCCTCCTGAGGTTAAGAACAGTTTGATCTTCTTTAAGATTTATTCCAGATTCATTCATTTAATGTCAGGGAAAGCAGTTTGTTTAGATTGTAGCGGAAACATACTTTTAAACTTTTCCCTGTTTCACAGATAGCTTTACAATAATACCAAAAGCGCTGCTGATACTATGATAAGCAATGTGTCACATTTTTCCAAATAAAGTGCCGTCTTACATTTGAGTTTTTTTGGATTTGATCCCAGTAATCCTGACATACAGTTGAGTCCTAATAGGGTTTCTTCAGCCTTGGAGACCGATCTTGTCAAGTCTGACAGTACTGGGGTCGGATTTCGAGTGTCCACTACATGTTTTTGCTTGACCAGCTCCTTGACACTACTATGCCATACCCCTGTCATCCCAGCAGGGATTAAACCTTTTGACTGTGAAATTTAAAAAGTACTTGCAGTTTAAGTGCAGATTATTTTTAGGACCCATTTGGTTATGGTAGCACTCCAGCATCTCCCACAACTAAAAAAAATCTAAAGGTATATTCAGACTCGACAATGTCGACCAGATTCTTTGGGCGCTGCTGTCATTTTAATTAATGGAAATGTTACAATCACTGAGAAGCCCGACAAGTACCCTTTTTTAAAGTTTGTGTGTGTAAGGTTGTCTTCATGGTCCTTTGTTCGGTGGTTTGTGTGGTTGGCATTATCAAATGGTCTTAATGCCAGTCCCTAGACAAAGGGCACAGGAAGGTGACTTGAATCAGCTCTCCAATGATGTGGGACGACGCCCTGGGTTACTCTGCTTTAAAACAATATCACAATGGGCACTGGCGGTATTTGCGTCAGTCAGTGTGCTGTGGTAGTCAACTGTCCCAATACCCTTGGTGGCTAGCCACTTCGGGTGTCAGAAGAGAAGGTCAGTGAGCCATTACATGTGTGGGACAGACAGCAGGAGGCCAAGTATTTTATTACCACTCTACACAGTGTTCAGAATGCTAGCCTTGATTGTCTTGGGCTGTGTCAAAATAGCACCATATTTTTATGTACTGCATTCATTTTTATCAGCTAGGGTTCTGACCGCTGCATTGTAATGAAACGCTGATTTGCTTCTTGTTTGCATTGTTCCTTTTTTAACTCTGAACTGAAAAGTAAGTTTGGCATAATAGGATCCCACTGTTTGTTCAAGTATAGTAGGTTGATCTTCCCTGAAGTTGTGGCATCGGTTACTCATTGAGAAGAAGCTGTTTATTCAAGATGGACCTGTAGTAGGTAGGATGCTGTACTAACTCCATGAGTTACCCCATAACTGCACTGCCTATAGCATGTGTTCTCTTTACATTTATGCTATTGAAAAAAAAATTAAAGTGAGAAATGTTTGGCTAAATAGAAATGAAAAAAGTATTTTTGCTTTCCCAATACAAACAAATTTAGCTTGCAGTCAGTGACGGTCTTATGTCGGCCTACATTCCTCCAAGTGGCATGCTGTAGTTTTAGTTAATAGTTGTTTCAGGATAACCTCCCAAGACTTTTTATTAATAAGAACTTATTTTTTGTCATTGAACACTGCCCCAAGCATTTCTTCATAGAAGTTTTGGTAGATCCTGTCCTATTTCTGTTTCCTCTTGTTTCTGCTGCACACATCCCTGTTATGTGACTGTGTGTCACAATTGTCATATGACGATTTCCATTTGGCCCATGAGGGAACTGGGACATCCTTAGTTTCCTCTGAAGGAAGAAGTGGAATGGGGTGGTGTGGAGGGCGTGTGGTCTCGGACCTAAATATATCCTTTTTACTTGTCTTGAGGGAGTTTGATGTTGATAGACCTGATAACTGTGGGACTGTGTTTGTTCTGACACAGCTGCTTAACACCAACAAGAAACAGACATCATACTGTTGAAAAAAGACCCCACAGATTTGCCTTGTAGGGGACGTGCTAAACTCCAGCTGTTCTCATCTCTTATGTCCTTGACCTCCAGCTCTTGTCCAGGTGTTTGCCATGGTCCCTGTTGCTAAGCTATGTGTTTATTTGTGTGCGTGTGCTCTGGGAGGTTGGTTTGGCTTCCTTTCAGACTTCAGACAGTCAGTACAGCAGTTCACTGTTTTGCAATATCAGCAGTGTGATATTCATAGGGAGTGTATGACTGAAGGTGCAACACACCCTTGCTTGTAATAATTGCCTTTGCTCAAGGCAAGGTTTGCATCCCCCTACATAGCGTACTACTCCCTGAGGTCCCTTGTCCAAAGTAGTGCACTATCTAAGTATTAGTGTGCAATTTGGGACGTATTCATAGTGCTAGCTTTATTGAGTAGTAGGCGTTGTCTAACTGGCTGATGGGATATGCCTGCTTATTGACATGTTCAGTAAGAGAGCCTTCACTCACATACTTCTATATTTCCCTGTTCTCTTGTTTCTTCCACACTGGTCTATTCAACACTGTCTTGACTCGTCCTGCTGAGTGAGCAGGGGGTTCGTCAGTCTCCGGTTTTGTCCCAAATGGCACCCTGTTCCTGATGTAGTACATAAGGGGTTTAAGGTAGTTGTCAATTTGTAAATGAGGTCCAGTGTGGATTTGGCTTTCCCCAGGTTGGCCCCACTCCTCTAAATAGTTACCAGAATGAGCACTTGCTAAGGGACAGAACATCAGATTTTTCACCTTGTCAGCTCAGGAATTTCTGTTTTGGTTTCTGGTCAGATGCTCTAACTGATACCTCC
Organism: Esox niger; assembly: GCA_016801105.1. NCBI lineage: Eukaryota > Metazoa > Chordata > Actinopteri > Esociformes > Esocidae > Esox > Esox niger. Next base: position 11,485 of record JACXGJ010002566.1, on the reverse strand, counting down.
CACCCCACTATCGGACTCTGGACATATGAAGTGAACAGAATTGCCTGGCCTGATTATGACATACACAGCTGTACTGTTCTGTTGAGTAGCGGAGCCAGCCGGAGAGGTCCAGAGGCCTGGTACTTACAGTTGTTCTCTAGCTCACACCCATCTTCATGTCCCAGTTAAATGAAGACCCCACAAAATGCATTAGTTGTATAAGAGGTGGAGGGGGATGGCTTTCTCATGTCTCGCAAACCATTGTGCTGACTGAGCTGTGGTCAAGTGTCTTTCCTACTGACGTGTTAAAGAATGTTTCCTGAGTCTCTCTCAATCTGCCATGGACAGTGGAAGACTGTCTTTGCCCTTATGAGTTGGATGACGGCTATTTAAATAATGGTGAGCCTCCCTAATTTTGCCTTCTGTATGCAACCATTTAAGGCAGCGCAATTAGCCTAGGTCATTGCTGTAAATGACAATGTCTATTCAGTCAATTTGTTAGAGTAAGGGGGAAAAAATGACAGAATTTGTTGTGACACACTCCTTGCCATAAAAAATGACAGAATTTGTTGTGACACACTCCTTGCCATAAAAAATGACGGAATTTGTTGTGACACACGCCTTGCCATAAAAAATGACGGAATTTGTTGTGACAAACGCCTTGCCATAAAAAATGACGGAATTTGTTGTGACACGCCTTGCCACAAAAAATTTAGGAATATTTTGTAATGTGCCTTGCCATAAAAAAGAAGGACTGTATTGTAACATGCTTTGCAATAAAAAAAGGAATTTGTTGTAATGAGCCTTGCCATAATAAATGTCAAAGAAAAACTGGTAACGGTTTCCACTTCAAACTGGGGTCTTCGTCAGCGTAACCTGACCTTTGTGCATAACTCCAATTTATAACTTGGTGGCCTAATGAGGCAGTTCTACATGACAGAAAAGGATCATGTTCCAAAATCCATTTAAACAGTGAATAGTTTAACGATAACAATACTATAATTGGTCTCTAGTCGGTGTCTCATCAAGGAATGTGAATGCTTCCAAAATCCGGAATAACTAGAGCAGAGGTTTGCCTTCCGTCTGGTCTCATTACATCCCTCCGCTCTACAGGTGGTTATTCCCCGTCTGTAGCAACGGAGGGGATCCAGGAGAGGATCCAGGAGGGGACCATGGAGCCGTTAGAGACTGCTGTGGGCCCCAGCAGAGATGACACATGGAGGCCTGCAAATATGAAGCGGATGGCCTGGGCCCATAGCAAAGAATCCTGGCAGGGTCCTTCAGACAGCGAGGAGGCTAAGATCCAGGAGGGATGCAGTGAAGAGCACACCATGGAGAAGACCGCCCCGACTGAGGAGACAGGTACTTTGGGACGTGCTTCAGATGATGATGTTGAGGGTGATAATTCAGCTCCAAACAGGAATTGTAATAATGGTGTTCAAAACCTTTGACTTAAAGGAAACATCAGGGTTAAGATATTTCACCAAGGGACACTTGAATGTTGCACTGAATTGACAGAAACATCCAATTGTTTTTGGCTTTGAATTGTTATTTTTTTCTCTCAGGGCGCATCCCTAACAAGATTGCAAGCTGGCTCAAGGAATGCAGGTAAAGTAGTGTTGTTTTTATGCAAGCAATATTTACATATATTATTAGTGTAACTGGTGCCTCAGACCAGTATTTAGATATCATTTGAATAGGGACTTGGTGAAGTGACTGGATGGGTGGCTTTGTAGAAAAGTCATTGTTTGGTGTGACATGACTAATAGTGTATTGACAAGAGGAGTAGCTATTGGCTGCTCACTACATCTTGGGGAGCTTATATTTGGTTGCCCTGTTGAGCATGTAGGATCCACAGGAATGTCTGAGAGGTTTAATATTGCTTTTTAATATTCAAGTTTTCATCTTGAAATCCTAAGCAAATGTAAATAATTCCTTGTTGAAAAAGTTTCTTGCTTTTGATGAACCGTTGTGTGCTTGGTTCTTGACATTTTTGTGTTTTCAGAAATTTTCAAAACATTGTGTACATGGGGCCCACTGCAAAATATGTTTTCTGTAATTTAAGGAAACATGCATTCAGCAAATAATTAGGGAAAACTGTTTTGAATGTTATTCCAATTCCACACTGACCCTCTTCTTTTGGTGATTTCTATACATTTTGAATAAATTAGACACCGGTAAATGCCTTGGCAGAGAATGGCAACCATGCTAGATATACCCAGCTCTCCATGTAAGCCATGTTGTATTTGCTTTGTGATAGGCATGTGACTTATGCTGCTAGCTGTGACTTTGAAAATCCTTCGTTTTTCCATTAGTCCATTGGCTAGGTTATCAGCGCCAGCTCTGGTCATACTTAATTAAACAAATGTTGCCATGAAAAGCAAGTTTTCTGCATAGTTGGAAATTCCCCAAAACCCTACGTGCACAAGAAAGTATGATAGTGAGACCTAGGTCAGAAGAGTACAAACCGAAAATTGCATGTTGATTGTTGTTTCGCACATTGTCACGAATGGGCAACGTCTTGATTGACACATTGTCCGATCGACCTATCCTGTCATTATTGACACAGGTGGTGTTGGGTGAGTGGGTGTGTAGGTGTGATCTGGGAAATGGAGTGGTCAGTTTACTGGAAGTGTGTGATATAAAGGACTGCTGTTACACACATTGGTAAATAAATTAAAATTGTCCCAAAAAGACTCTAGATAGATAGATTGATAGATAGATACCTAGCGCTGTAGATTGATGTTTGTAGTGTTCTGTATTGTAGCCTACACAAACGGTTATATATGCCTAAATAGAAGTTTAGTATGCATAGCGTTATCCAGATTATTGATATTTATGCCATTTTGATCCTCTGTATAAACAATGTAATTTCTCCTATTAGGCTACTTTCCATTAAGGGCGAAACAACTTTTGCACATTGGTTTTATCTGTGTCAATGGTTTCCAATTTCTAACTTTCTTAGTGGTTGACTGTCCGGAATGGCTGACTGTTGGGAAAGCACCACTTCTTCAGCTACAAGCTGTTGACTGATATGTATCTAGTTCCCACTTAAATTAGGCTGCTGCTTGCGGGAACATATGCCTGTTCAAGGACATAAACATTTCAAATATTTGTTTATAAATGTTACTGGTCGTAGTAACATTTACTACAACTTTTGTTTGTAGACCTAGCCTATTGGCCAGAAACCTTTTGACCTTATGGTTTGGAAGGATTTTTTTTACCGCATACTTTTTTCACTAAAAAGCCTAAAGCAGAGATGAATAAGCTGGTTTGTTTAAACTTCCAATTCAATTAGTCCAGTAAATGCTTTTTTGTTATTACTACAGGCTATATGTTTTTATTTAGTCACAACTTTCTGAGGCTGATCTCTTAAGCCTATACAGTGCCTTTAGTTTGTTATTCAGATCTTTGGTTTCTCCAGATCTTGTCTCTTTATATTGTTTCTTTTTTTACTGCTAATCGACACCAGTCCCCCGTAATGACCCAGGGGCAATCATATTTTTTAAATGCATCCCACTGAAATTTCTCCTTTACATTTGTCTTCTGAGCTTTAATTCTGTCCTCTGCATCCCCATAGCGCAACCCGCCCACCACCATGCTTTACCTATGGTATTAGCCAGGTGATGATCAGTACCTTGTATTGCCAGACATAGCATTTAGCATCCAGGTTTAATGCAGGTTTCATCAGATTTAGATAATCTTTTTCCTCATGGTCTTCTGGTGGAACGTTATAAAAGTTTTCCTTAAGTGGCATCTGTCCAGCCACTATACCATAAAGACCAGCTTGATTGAATGTGCTTGTGGCAGGTTCTCCCATCTCTGCAGGGAAATTGAAGCTCTCTGTTAGTGACCACTGGATTCTTGGTCACCCACCTGACCAAGGCACTCCTTGCCTGTTTACTTGGTTTTGTTGGATGGCCAGCTCTAGAATGAGTCTTGGTGCGTCCAAGATTATTTTCTCAATGATTAATCCCACTGTGGTCCTGGTATCTTTAGATGCTTTAGTTATAGTTTTATTATCTTCCACATGTTTATGCCTTGCCACATGGAGAGTTCATGGGTTATTTTTTTGCTCTGCCCTTACATAAACAGGAGTGTGCCTCTACTGTAAATCATTTGCAGTCAATTGCTTCCGCTAGACTCAAGTTTTAGACATCTCAAGGTGGATCAAATGAGCTCGTTTTGGAGTGTCATGGCAAAGGGCCTGAATACTTTTCTGTCGCTTCATGGCTTGGTTTTGGTGTGACATGCACTGTGAGGTGTGGGACCTTATATAAACACCGGATTCATATGAGTGTCATGGCAGAAGGTCTGATAACTTATGTGAGAAAAAATATCAATAAATTGCCTCAAGTTTCTAAAAACATGTTTTTTGCTGTGTCATTATGGGAGATGTGTAGGTTGGTGTCAAAATGACTTAATCTGAATGTGGTGAAAGTGATTGGGGTATAAATGCTTTCGGAAGACGCTGTACATTCTTTTGATGGTTGATCAAGAAAGATTGCTCTGCCTAGTCAGACAAGGCACATTCAAATTGATTAGGAATTGGCAAGCCAAAGGGAAGTAAAGATTTGAATTCAATAAGACCGCTGTCTGCTGGGGTGTTGCAAAGGACTTGTGATCTTCTGATATTAGAGATGTGAAAGGGGCAAAATCAAATCAGGACCCACCTGAAAATGCGCACTGCTTTTTGAACTCTGCTATTCTTACAATCAACATTGATCTCTTGTATTGTGTTAACATATAGGCCGTAGCACATTGGCAGATTTGGCATTTGGGCATTTTGCCCGGCTGTGTGCTCATTGAGTGGCATGGTTGTGTCCTGTCAGACCTGCGATGTGAGTCAAGTTCAAACGTGCCAAAACTGAATTTGTGATGTCACCATTGATGCCATTGGCTGTCTATCATTGGTTATAGACCAACCCTAATGTACAATTCCGAAATGTTGGTGTCATATGGTAGATCTGCAAGCAGGTGTTCCATGGAGTTGGATGATTGTTGTGTTGGTCTGACTCACCCTAGAAGTACTGCTTGGTGAGTTGGGGTTGCATTATAACCTATGGTCTTGTTCTGGGAAAGGACCATGTGGAGTTGTTTGATTTATGGACAGAGTAGTGAGGTACTGTAGGTAGCACCGTGCCAGACTGAACAGGGTTAGGCATGTTGAGTCATGTCTGTTGCTATTATAATCCCTGAAAATATCGTTGAGATTGACATGCCCTTTATTCTTTCACAAAATGCTTAGCCGGATATAACTAGTGATAATACTCTAATTCTAGAATTTGAATTACTGTTCTGTATGTGTGAACTATCGGACTGGTGAATTTGTCTTCCTGTGGCTCTGACCAGCATCTCTCTGGTATTGGAGACCTGTGTTTGGCTATATATCTGCGCTGTGGGGGAACAGAATGTCTTTGTGTTTTCGACATGATGTTTCTAACGGTGTGTGTCTTCACAGGACTCCTCTTGGGGCCTCCCTGGATGAACAGAGCAACCCTCAGTCAAAGGGTGAGCTTCCTTTCTCTTACTGTAATACCATGTTTCAATACTGCAACTCAAAAATAGTTTCTTCCTCTTGGTGAATTGCGTGTTTTGTAAGCAACGTATTTTTTAAAGATTATTCTGCAACCACTGATTCACCAGTCCCCACCTTCTAGCCCTTGTGAACTTTGGAGCGTACTGTAGCCTGCTGCTTTTTTTTTTTCTACATACACATACATACGCACACACCCGTTAGTAGTTGGTAGCTTTCTCAAACTCCCTTATTGTCCTTTTAAATCCGAGTAGGAAACAGTCAGACACGATACAATTGACTTAAGCTGAAGGGGGAAACAAATTTGGATTTCTTGTATACACTTCAACATTTTCTGGGAATGTGAAACCACATGAGCTGCGGTTGGCCTTTGATCAATGGCTACCTACAGTAGGTAAGACTTACCAACCGACCTGCTGTGAACATAGTCAAGTGTAAATATTTGTCCTAACCAACTGTAAACCTTTGTCATGGTTTGAAGCGTCTGTCTGCCTTGCGCTAGTCGGCATGTGCTCTGTGAGCTATGCTCATTCTTTTATTCCAGGCTTGTTCAGGTGTTTTTTTATGTGTGGTTATTTAGTCTAGTGTTCAGGACAAGTAGTGTCTGTTCTTAATGACAGGTGTTTTCTCGACAGGAGCCGTGAAGAATGGATGTAGCTTTGAAGACGACTTGTCTCTGGGAGCTGAGGGTGAGTAACTAGTTGCTCGTGGGATCTTGCTGGGAAAATAGGTGTTGAAAGTTTTCTTTGTGGAAGCGCTGACTGGGGAAAACTTTTTGGTAGAGGCATTACTGGTTAAGTTTAGGAGTTAGGGCTTTGTTAAGTGTAGGTGTAAAAGTTAGGTTATTGAGGATAAGTTTGGGACTAAAGACCTGGGAACGTTGAGTGTCACACCAGCGTGATAGGACCTAGGACCCTGCTACTGCTACAATTATGTACCTAATGAGCCTCCATTGAAAGACTGCAGCAGTGATCCAAATGGCCCCTAACTTCTGACAGGGACCGGGTTGGTCTTAGTACTCTTCTTTGGCGTGTTTAGCTCTTGGTTTCTACTTAAGCTGCCTTCACTAGTGCCATGGGAGAACTACCGGCTGTTATTGTTTGTTACAAGAAGACATGGAATGCAAGAGAACACACACACACCACACATGCACAGGTTTCCCAGTTCAAAAGTTGAGCAGAACGGTTTGTGTGATCAGATGGTGTCTGCCTCTTATTTCGCTCACCGTTTGGTGAATGAATGAAAGAAGGCTGGCTGAATGAATGGTGACTCTGTTTTCGGTTTAACGCTCTCCCCTCATCCTAAACATGCATTCAGTCCTCTGTCTGTTCACTTTATTGTCCTCTGGCTGTATAGATGTTCTCTACTCCCCCCACTAGAACCATCTACAGAAGGGACACCCATAGTATTTCAGAAGATCCGGTGCAGTCACTGTCCTTGGTGCCAAAGGTCTTTATAAGTATTGTATTTTATTGGTTTAGTAACAACTTCCCCGCCTTGCAACTGATCTGACTTACATAACTAAAGAAACAGTTGGCCTGAGCTTTGGTAAGTTTCCTCTAGTTGATCCACATTTCAGACAGGTTATAATCAACTTCCTGAAGTCAGTAACTAAGAAGAAACCTGGCAATGCACATGTTGGACATGAATTTTGTACAGCCTTTTTTGTTAATCCTTATCAATGATTCCAATGATTTTAGAGGTGAATATATACAAAATGTATATGTGTACGGTATATAAACTAATTTTGGAAGGACGATTTGCCAGTCCATGTAAAGGTAAACCAATAATACTAAAATAACAATTGAGTGGTGATTGATGATGCAGGCCGATCTGCGGTTGGTCCCTTTCAACACTTGGTGCTCCTTAAGACATATGAGATATGACCTGGGACGTCACTATAGCCATCCTAAATTATACATTAGTCCCCACCAAATAAATATGTCCATCAATATATTTTCTCAGTGATTTATTATATTCGTCACAAGTTACATTGCATCTTAAACTTCTTACAAATCGTATAGAAACTGTATGGAATCGTGTTCACTTGGCAGCATGTTTGGTAGAGTGTGATCATTTGAACGTAACTTGCTCATCTGAAGCGCCCTTCTGTTAATAGCTAATGTCCCTTTACCATTGGCCACCCCCATTATCGGACGTTTCTATTGGTCCGAAAAGTAAATCCTCTTCCAATTTCAAAATGTAAATGCACGGGAAAACAACGTTACGTTTTGCAATTCTAATTTTAAAGATTCCGAGAAATGTAATGTATGGAAAAAAATATTCTCGCGAAATTCGACTTGGACGATAAACCAGATGTCATGTACTATCAAAGTGATCAGTCTTTTTTACCGGACCGTGTAAGTGGAGCCGGTCAAGAAGAACGAATGTCTCGTGAGTGAGTGACTACCAACCCCTTGTTAAATAGCTTAGTGGTTAGAGAAGTGGACCTGTAAACTGTAGGTCCAGCGTTTGTATATCATCGCAGGCAAAGCAAAGTAGGCATTACGAATTACTCCGTATAGATGAAAACCTTGCTGGTGATGATAAACTCAGTGTTTACATTATAGTAAGCCTGAAATAAAACAGTTTACAGTTATATTGCGACTGTTTCTGGTGGATTTTCAAGGTACGCTTCCGTGCATGCGAAAATATTCCGTGCTGGTTGGAGTCGACTTAAATTATATTCAAGTAAAGAAATTTCTTTAGATCAGTGTCTAACAGAAACTCAGACAGGGGCACTTGTAGCCAATCTTGAGTAAAATGAACTTTATTCTGATAAATTTTACACTTGTTGTTACACTCAAAATACATGATTAAAATATGTTTAGGGGAGTATGACCAGACCTCCCTAACTGAGGCTCAGCCCCCCATCCATGAATTTCTAGGGGTGTCCCTGTGTATGAACGTAGCTGTAGTTCATGTATAATGTTAGGCTTGTTTTGTGTCACTAGCAAACCTGGGGTCAAATAATATTTGACATTGTTTAAATACCTTTAGTGTTCGCTTTACACTGCGTTATGTGCCACACGAGTTGTCTGTTTTTGGTTCAATACAGACAACTTGTGTTGTCTGTATTGCACCACATACATACTACGACTGCTCCAGTTAACTCAGCCAGCTGAAGTTAAGTACCTAAAACCCAGGAGTGATCGCTTAAACCACATTGTCAGAATTCCTCACTGACTCGACGTCCAAATGACATGGCACGACCGCATGCATCATGCTAGGTCACTAGTCATGACTGTTGTTTGCGTTCAGCAATGTCACCACCTGCCTTTGAGGCTGGCTCCTGTTAAGGTCTTCTCTGACTACTTACGTATCCATGAGTGCTTTTGGTCAGAATAAAAAAACTGTAGGAGTTGTTGTGTGGTTTCTAGGCAATATGATGCTGTCTGGCATGTTCCCATACAGTTATACCTGAGATCAGTCTCCGTTGTGTCACGGTCAAAACGCCCGTGACCAGTCAATGTCATGATATCTCCAAGTTAGCAGAGTTCCAAGTCACCATAGGCAGCTGTGGATGGATGTAGAAAAACGTCACTAGTTATTGCTACTTTAAACAGGCCCACATGATACCTGTGGGTCCAGAGTGTGGCTGCATTATTATCCAGGCCTTTGCAGATGATGAACCGGTCAGGCTTGTTGACTGAGGCAGGCAACGTAACATGTACTCCTCTGTCTGTCTCAACCAGGACCAGATGTTAACAAATATGTTAAGCAGTTGTTCCAAGAGCCGGGAGTCCCATATGGCAGACATCAATCAAGCCAAGCATGCTCAAATGATCCTCGCTGTATTCAATGTGATTTTGAGTAGTATTTGAAGCCAGGACCTCGTGGAGACAAAGACAGACCTTCTGTTAATTATGCAGCCTGGAAGAATACGTTCGACTCTGGTTCGGACTAGCTCGTCGAACAGTTTTACTGCATCTTAAACTTGGTTCTGTGGTTGGTTGTCAATGTGTTTGACCGGAAAACACTGTTGTTCTTGACCACTCGCCTAACTGATGTCACCTAAGATTTAGACATCTTGGTTCGAGTGTTGGGTCAGTGGAAAATTCTGTAAATTCGACCAATGGGCTTTTAAGAGAAATTGGTATATCAGGTTTTACTGTATGCAGCCAGCTTACCGAAACACTGAGCAGCATACAAAGGTCCTGCATTCTACTCCTATCCTTCTCCTTTTCACTGTTTTTCTCCTCTGTGTTTAGCTAACCACCTTCAGCCCAACAGTGCCAAAACTGAGACACCCTGGTAAGTGAGACTGAGACCCTCTTTTGTCCTATTGGCCATTCATCACCCTCTCCCCACTACTCATCCAGTTTCATGCAATGGTCCTAAAGCCACTGGCCGTTGTCGAGTGACTGTCAGATTGATCACGGCTTGCTCACTCTGCTCCCCAGCTATGGAATGCCTGCGAAGGACAAGAGGAGTCAGTTTCGACAGAAAGGCAGGAGCATGAACTCGACGGGCTCAGGAAAGAGCAGCACTGTATCCAGGTGAGCCGACTGGCCCGGAGTCTGAGCCTGGTAACTAAGACAAATCGGCGCCAGCACCGCGGAAGTGCTAGCAGCGGGTGTAATGAATTAGGTTTAACCCTGACAAAGCAGAAGTTTGCCAAAAAGTGTACTCTCTGTTTTATGTATCCGTTTTATGTCCGGCTTGTCATTTGACTTAACATCACTGCATTTTTTCTGTGTCCGCTGTCTTCCTTCGGTCCCTGTAATACTTACCGCTTATGTTTTCTCATCAATCCAGTGTGTCTGAGCTGTTAGACCTGTATGAAGAGGACCCAGAAGAGATTCTGTACAACCTTGGGTTCGGACGGGAGGAGCCAGACATTGCATATAAGATCCCGCCGCGTTTCTTCAACAGCTCCTCCTCCGCCAAGGGCATCGACATCAAGGTTTACCTGGGAGCGCAGCTACAGCGCATGGAGCTGGAGAACCCCAACTATGCCCTGACAAGTAAGTCTTCTCTCTCCCTGTCGCAACAAGAAAACAAATCACGTCTCTCTGCCATTAGACGGGTTCACAAGTCCATGGCACGTATGCACATGCAGATCAGGTGTGTGATTAATTAATGTGATGGGAAGATTGATTTGAATGTGACCAGTGGGGTGGAGTCACAGTAGGTGGTGTAGTGAATGATGATGGTGGTACTGGATTAGCGATAGCCTCATGGCGCTGTTATAATGGAGGACACCATCCATCACTTGGTTCTGTTCCCAACGAGCCTCTGCATTTATCCGTCTTGTTCTTCTCTTCTTCCTCTTGGCAGATTTAGCGGTCTGCCCAACAAGGGCACGTAGATCTGAGGGCCTAAGCTGGTGGCTGGAATGACATGTCCCATTCTGACCCATTCCAGCACGGCTGGGTGAAAAGAGCCTCAGCACAAGGAAGCTTTTGTCTTGTGTTGGCCAAACAGTGCGGTGAGCGGAGAGGCAGGGGTTGCTTCCCAAAAACGACCATATCCTCCAAATAGGGCACTACTGATGACTATAGTCCTATGAACCCAGATCAGAAGTAGTGCCCTAGGCAGGGTGCCATTTAGGATACATAGGCAGGGTGCCATTTAGGATACATAGGCAGGGTGCCATTTAGGATACATAGGCAGGGTGCCATTTAGGATACATTGGCAGGGATGGAGAGGAGGACCAGATTTTGTTCTGTGCTGTGCTCACATTGCGTCTGTCCACTCTGCCACAGAACACACCACACTATAAACTGGCCTCTTCGTGTGTGTGTGTGTGTGTGTGTGTGTGTGTGTGTGTGTGTGTGTGTGTGTGTGTGTGTGTGTGTGTGTGTGTGTGTGTGTGTGTGTGTGTGTGTGTGTGTGTGTGTGTGTCAAAGCAGCTGCTAGCTCTGCTGCACACTGGCAGGCCAGCCAGAGAGCCTGTAACAGGCGCTGTTGTCTGTAAACAGCTGGACTAAGGCCCAGTAAGCAATGCTGTACTGCAGCAGTAATCAA